>CM031568.1:12497611-12610986 GCA_018467065.1 Ephestia elutella | reverse complement strand
CACGCAATAAATATATGTTTCCCAAAACTGCTTCTATACTCGTATCTTTATATCATTTTTTTTTTCAACTATCATGTGCCCGGTACTTTTTTCCCATGAGAATTTCGGGAAATTTTTTCTTAGTTCTCCTCTACACTTTCTAAGGAACGTACATGCCAAATTTCAGCGTCCTACATCCAGTAGTTTTGGCTGTGCGTTGTCTATAAGTCACTAAGTGTGCGTAAACACGCAACTGTGCGTAAGAATTTTATATACATTCAATCAATCAATCACTTTATTTGTAAAACATAGGTAGTATAGGTTCACAGGCACATTGATTGATAAATGCATGCCATTTACAATGGGAGTGTAATACCAGTTAAAGATCCACCCCGAAGGGTGTAAATTTAACCCTATTAATTACTCTACGTGGTGATCATTGTCTGTCCGACCTTCCCTGATACTTTCAGAGTTCTTCTGACATATCATTGCTTTATTTTTTATCGATTTATCATTCAAAAGAACGGTTAACTGTTGCGATTACTTCAGAGCCGTGAATCACGCAATCAACGATAAAAAGGATAATATTGGCGTGCAGTCTTCCTGATGAATAGCGATGACGCTGGCAAGGCCAAGGTTTTGTTATGTAAACTAATGTCATGGTGGCGTATTCACGTTAGTCGTTTTTACACGAGCTAGGAAAGCAATATCACTTGACGTGTACAATGTGTACATACACTCTATGAGTGATAAACTTTAGAAAAGATATCTTGGCCATTTTCCCAGATCAGGTGAGCTGTATAGAAAGGGGACAAAAACGTATAATCATTCATGACTAGTAGATTCTAGTATGTTCTGCTAGTTTTAACATTTAATTTTTCTAACCCCATGTTTTTTATGCTAAATGAATAGTAACTTAAAATCTAAGAGACCCATATATTTTCTTTTCCCGAAAATATTTTTCTAAGTTATAAAAAAAAATATATGTATTAAAAATTATAAAAATGCAAAGACGGATTGATATACACATATGTATTATACTTTTTCCTCTGCAAAATAAAAATAAATTCTAGATTTCGGTGACAGGTTTCTGTATCTCACATGACGTACGTAAAACTAATGCCTGCCTAGACACGTCAGATATTGAGATTTATCCATACTAATATTATAAATGCGAATGTTTGGATGTGAGTTTGTGAATTTGTGAGTTTGGGAGGATGTTTGTTACTCAATCACGCAAATCTACTGGACGGATTTCGATGAAATTTGGTACAGAGGTAGATAATGACCTGGAATAGCATATAGGCTACTTTATATCCCGGGAAAAAGCACTGTTCCCGTGGGAAATTCACGCGGGCGAAGCCGCGGGCAAAAGCTAGTTTTAAAATAAATTAATCCTATCTTTTATGATGAATAGGCGACGCGACACTCTGACTACAGTGACGACTAGGAATACTATTAGTTACTTAAATAAATTTTAATGGATTTAAGTAAGTACTACATCATTTACTTCATATTTATTTGAGTCAACATATTTTCCTGATATCCGTGAAAATGTTATTAGTATTACGCAAATTAGGAAATTTATTATATGTGAAAGCTCCACTTTCTGTATTTTTGAAAAGACAAATTGACTTAACTCAGGCGTTTAGTGTATTTTTCTTTGACTCAGGTGAATCATGACGTGACGTGAGAGCATAAAATATAAAACGTTATACAGGGTTATTTTGTAACTACTGGCCAAATTTTTACAATATGCTGGCTGAGTACTCGGAATAGTACAACGTCCGAAAGAAAGTTATAGTAAAAGAATAACATATAATTTCAACTTTCCATACTCCCATCAGTTGATCGGCCAATTTGTATGGGAAGCAAAAAAAAAATTATCATTTTCTAACATAGATTTTTTTCGGAAACCTGCTCAATTTCTTCAACCAAATCTGCTGCGTAAATTTGGCCAATGATTTCAAAATAACCCTGTATACATAAAACTATAAATATAGTAAGAGGATTAAAAATGCATGTGATAAATATATTTCTTTTACTGCTTCAGCTTCCAGTGGCGTGGCAGCACGCAGCACTCTCGTTCTGTGAGGTCGGTCCGCGCTAATCATCGCGCTAATGTGCTAACAATGCACGCCCACTAATAACGATTGAAGGACACTCTGGACTTCAATGAGCTAAGTCTGACGCACCATTGCCCAGTTTTATTAATTTCTAACCATTTGAAACTTATTCTGGGTTTTATTAAAATCTAGAATATTTATGTAAAAAAATCGTAATAAAATATGTCAGACTAGACTAGAGTTATAATTATTTATTTATGTAAGTACACGGTCATTTTATAGTAACTATTACATACATTCAATAAAAAATAAATACAAGGGTGCTACGTACCTCCTTCCAGTAGACATTTTAAATTAGGTACATTACTTTAAAAGGTAGAGCACTTTCTTTAACAACTGTTTTAAAAAATATATAGTACATCAACTTTACAGATACATAGATGCTCTTCAATCAGCATTCTAGCGGAAGATATCTAATTTACAAACAATAATTGCTGATTTGACTAGTCATTGTTAGGTATTGTTGATCAGTAAGGATAAAAAATTGCATCAGTGACTTGCACAGACAGACTGAAATAAAACTATAGTTTTATCACTCGCTATATTACCAGAGAAAAAAATTACAATAAATATTATTTTTGGAGTTAAGAATGAAAGTGAAAACAAAACTTTTACTCTCTTTCAATTGAGATGCGACGCGACATGGGAGGTAGCGAATTTTCTGAAGCCATCAGTCGTCGATACACAACACATCACGACTACTCATGTCTTATCTGGGTTTAGTAGGTGCGAGGGAGTTAGATATATGTATATAGTAAATCCGCAGACATGAGGGTGGCAAGACCCCCCGTCGCCTGAGACTTGGCAGCTCGCCCTGGTACCGAGCCAGCAGTAGCTGCCTCGCCACGTGCTGTTCAAACAAATAACAACTTCACTGTACAAAAACACGGTTTTGTCAATTCTGAAACATTGGCGTAACCCGCTATTAGCGTAATTTACGTCATTCACAAAATAATAAAGGTACAAGATTTTTCTTGCCAAAATCATTTAACCCAGATTTCAGTTGGTTGGATTGAAGCGGACTGTTTGCTGATTCACTATTTATTAAACTTGAATATGACGATAATTTAAGTGATGATCGTTTTAGTCGAAATCACGCTCTCTTACTATTATTGCAAATATATTCAAATTCGTTTTCATAGCATTACCTCGGAAAACATTACCTACGTACCCCGCTATATTGCAAAAAAATGCAGAATATCTAACAAGTCATTCATATCTGGGTCGGTCGTTGAAAGGTCAATTTTCATTAACGTTGTTATCACCGTCTATGAAATCGTGGTTTTAGGAAATCGCACTTATTTCGATTACGAATTTACATCAGTATAGTGCTACGTTGATATTACTCCGACATCGGAAATATGTACCTATTCTGAAGGTCATGCAGTCTTGCTTCAGAATTCCCGATGCTGGTGAGTAAGACATTAGGGTAAGAACAAAAAAATACTTCCGTAAGATAAGATGTAGATGTGATGAAAAACCAACCGAGGAATAAATTTCTCATATTATACTATATTATACTAGTGGTTCGCCGCGAACGTAGACCTCGCGGTTGTTATTTATTAAAAATATGAGAACGTAAATTTACTGAACCAATTAGAATTTTCAGTAAAATGCGGGATTCTGTTAAAACAAAAATGTAAGGCACAACGCATTACATTATTCAGTTATTGCGCGGTTGAGGAGAACAGATTTTCCAACCTTTTTTCTTTATCTATTCTGAGCTGCAACAACTTCATTTTTTTAATTTTTTCCAAGCGAATATAATCAAAACCTGGATCAAATATAATATCTGTAAACCGTTTTGATCTCGAAAGAGCTACGCATGTACATCCGGCTGCCAACTCTTTTACGCTAATGTCCACGACTACTTTATCCTAAGTAAGTGATATATAATCGAGTATACATCTCCGAGCTTCATCTAAGGAGAATATAACTGTTTTTGAAATCATTACAGTAATTTTTCGTCACGTTTCAGGTTTCAGCTGAATATCACGCAAACTGTTTCAAAAAATTTGATATCCTAATCTATACATATAATAAAACAGTAAAAATATTTTGTCTGTACATTTAGTATTTTTGACTGAAATGGATAGAGGGACACTTAAAAAGAATATTGGAAAGCAAAAAAAATTTTTTGGAATTTCTTGTCTGTCTGTCTGTCTGTCTGTCTGTCTGTCTGTATGTATGATCACGCTAATCTCCGAAAGTACTGAACCGATTTGAATGAAACTTTTTTTGTTGTATAGCTATTAAGCCTGGGCAACATTTAGGCTATAATTTATTCTGAAAACTGGAACACCTGATGAAGAACCTTAACAGAACAGCTAAACTATAAGAAATATGGAAATGGTGCCTTATCAAAAGTCGTTCAACCTGATGAGCATTTTCTGATGACGTATAAAAATTGAAGATTTGGAACATCTGATGAAGAACTGCAAGAGACCAGCTACACTATAGCATATATGGAAATGGCGCCTTATTAAAAGTCGTTCAACCTGATGAGCATTTTCTGCTGACGTATAAAAATTGAAGATCTGGAACATCTGATGAAAAGCTCCAAGAGAGATTTTTGATCTAAGCGAAACTCACGCGGGCGAAGCCGCGGGCGACAGCTAGTCTATACATATAATAAAACAATAAAAATATTTTGTCTGTACATTTTGTGTTTTTGACTGAAATGGATAGAGGGACACTTAAAAAGAATAATAGAAAGCAAAATTATTTTTTTGGAATTTTTTGTCTGTTTGTCTGTCTGTCAGTCTGTATGTATGTACGCGTTTCACGCAAAAACTACTGGACAGATTTGAATGAAACTTTTTTTGTTGTATAGCTACTAAGCCTGGGAAACATAAAGGCTATAATTGATTTTGAAAACTGGAACACCTGATGAAGAACCATAGCAGAACAGCTAAACTATAAGAAACTAGCTTTTGCCCGCGGCTTCGCCCGCGTGAATTTCTCTTCCCACGGGATCAGTGCTTTTTCCCGGGATGAAAGGTACCCTATGTCCTTCTCCGTACTTCTAACTATGTGTATGCAAAATTTCAGGAAGATTGGTTCAGTACATGAAGCGTGAAGAGGTAACAAACAAACAAACAAACAAACAAACCAACAAACAAACAAACAAACAAACTCACTTTCGCTTTTATAATATTAGTTAGGATATGGAAATGGTACCTGAGCAAAAGTTAATCAATCTGACGAGCATTTTCTGTTGACGATAAAAATAGAAGATCAGGAACATTTGATGAAGAACTCCAAGAGACCATCTACACTATAACATACATGGAAATGGGTCCTTAGCAAAAGTCGTTCAACCTGATGAGCATTTTCTGCTGACGTATAAAAATTGAAGATTTGGAATATCTGATGAAGAACTCCAAGAGTTCAGCTACTTTATAAGATATGGAAATGGCGCCTTAGTGAAAATCGTTCAACATGATGAGCATTTTCTGCTGAACTACAGTTTGGAACACAAATTTTTTTTTCACCTTAGCTAAACCACGCAGGCGAAGCCGCGGGCAACAGCTAGTCCTAACTAATATTACAAACGGGAAAATGAGTTTGTTTGTTTGTTCGTTTATTTGTTTGTTTGTTACCTCTTCACGCTTTATCTACTAAACCAATCTTACTGAAATTTCGCATACATATAGTTAGAAGTACGGAGAAGGACATAGCTTACCTTTCATCCCGGGAAAAGGCATGGTTCCCGTGGGAAATTTACGCGGGCAAAGCCGCGGGCGAAAGCTAGTTCAATATAAATGAGAAATATAGCAATACTCATCTCAAAAAATGTTAAGTTTCATCCAAATCTCATTACCGGTTACAAAATAATAGAGAAATATTTATTTTCACTAAAATACCTACGTATAATGGCTAGATGAATCTACCCCGTGAGGGAAAATGTCGTGATACTGTATCCGTATCCAATACTAACGAATATTATAAATGCGAAAGTGAGTTTGTTTGATTGTTACCTCTTCACGCTTTATCTACTGAACCAATCTTCTATAGTGGATCGTATTTCAGGTGCAGCGGTGTCAGGTTTTCTATGTGGCCCACCGTACATTTCATCCCGGGAAAAAGCACTGTTCCCGTGGGATTTTCACGCGGGCGAAGTCGCGGGCAAAATACTTGCTACACGCATTCCACGAAATTAATTTAACGTTTTGATAAGTTTTCGTGGAAAATAAATACATGTACAAAAATGTCACTAGATGTCGCTGATACGAAAATGAACGATTCATGTTTTTACTCAATATATCTGTAATAAAAGATGCGCAAAGAACTTAAAAATTCTAGGAATACTTTCTACACGCATTCCTTATATCAACGAAATTAATTCAACGTTTTGATAATTATCACGGAACATAAATACATGTACAAAAATGTCACTAGATGTCGCTGATACGAAAATGAACGATTCAGGTTTTAACTTAATATCTCTAAAACTGGTGAAACAATTTTGATATACAATATACATGAAAAAAATAGTGATAATATCTCGTGATTTGTGAAGTTTCATCCTAATCTGAATAACGGTTCAAAAGTTATAGAGCAATATTTATTTTCATAAAAATGCGTATTTCTCTAAAACGGCTGAACCGATTTTGTTGCGCAACGAACTTAAAAATTCTATGGATAGTTGCTACACGTATTCTTAATATCATCGAAATTAATTCAACGGTTCGAGAGTTATCGCGGAACAAACATACATACATACATACATACATACATACAAACAATGTGTTTTCGCCCCAACTTGAATTATAGCCCTCGCTCGCTTCGCTCGCTCGGTCAATTATACTAGTCGTTCGCTGCGAACGTAGACCTCGCGACTATTAAAATACAATATTTATTTTCACAAAAAATTAAATATCTCAAAAACGACTGGACCGATTTTGATGCCCAACGAACTTGAAAATTCTATTAACCATCCCTACATATATTCCAACTTTCATCAAAATCGGAACAACGGTTCGAGAGTTATCACGGAACAAACATACATACATACATACATACATACATACATACATACATACAAACAATGTGTTTTTCGCTCCAACTTGAATTATAGCCCTCGCTCGCTTCGCTCGCTCGGTCAAATATAGATTTTTTTTTAAACTAGTCGTTCGCTGCGAACGTAGACCTCGCGACTATTAAAATACAATATTTATTTTCACAAAAAATTAAATATCTCAAAAACGGCTGGACCGATTTTGATGCCCAACGAACTTGAAAATTCTATTAACCATCCCTACATATATTCCAACTTTCATCAAAATCGGAACAACGGTTCGAGAGTTATCACGGAACAAACATACATACATACATACATACATACATACATACATACAAACAATGTGTTTTTCGCTCCAACTTGAATTATAGCCCTCGCTCGCTTCGCTCGCTCGGTCAAATATAGATTTTTTTTTAAATTATTAAAGATGGGTTTGCTCTTGACCACAATCTTGCCCGAGGGCAGAGATGAGGTCTACGATGAAGCGAGCTTACCCAGAAGCAGCCTATTCATTCACTCTGGTTTTGAAGAGAGTCAGGTTGTATGTGCTCGCTCGGGAACACAAACGCAGGCATAGATAAGAATATGTACTAACGTAGACGCAGGTAGGGAGTTCCATTGCTTTGCTGTGCTCATCAAGAATGACGACAAAAAGCGCTTGGTACGTGCGTTGGGGTAAAATTAATTAAATACATAGTACTTCAAAGAATAGAATCTAGAATGTTGAAGAAGCTAAATCGCTGGTGTTATGACGTCACACCGTCTGATTCATTAGTCTGTCTGTTGCTGTCTATAGACTTAACATTCTATGCAAATCGTCTACATCCTCGTCTACAATATTTGTTGGCGACAATGAATAATGTAGGCGCAATACTGCCTATTAGTTGTCATAAATGTATTTATATTTTGCTCTGGGTTTTTAGCAATTAAGCAAGTCTAGAAAATGTAGCGGAAAGAACCTAGTTTAGTATTAGTTTTAAATTATAATCTAATAGTAGGTAATTTGTGATATCTTCGATCAATAGTTGATCGGTTTGTGATATCTATACATATAATAAAACAGTAAAAATATTTTGTCTGTACATTTAGTATTTTTGACTGAAATGGATAGAAGGACACTTACAAAGAATAACAAGAAAGCAAAAAAAAACTTTTTGAATTTTTTGTCTGTCTGTCTGTCTGTATTGAATGAAACTTTTTTTGTTGTATAGCTATTAAGCCTAGGCAACATTTAGGCTATAATTGATTTTGAAAACTGGAACACTTGGTGAAGAACCAAAACAGAACAGTTAAACTATAACAAATATGGAAATGGCGCCTTAGTAAAAGTCGTTCAACCTGATGAGCATTTTCTGCTGACGTATAAAAATTTGAACATCTGATGAAAAGCTCCAAGAGAGATTTTTCATCTAAGCAAAACTCACGTGGGCGAAGCCGCGGGCGACAGCTAGTAGTCATAATATGGATCGTGTAGAGTCGTGACATTTTGCGTTAGGAGCTTCAACCATGAGTTCATGCTTTTCTCCTTCCTATTTGTTATTGACCGAGCGAGCGAAGCGAGCGAGGGCTATAATTCAAGTTGGAGCGAAAAACACATTGTTTGTATGTATGTATGTATGTATGTATGTTTGTTCCGCGATAACTCTCGAACCGTTGTTCCGATTTTGATGAAAGTTGGAATATATGTAGGGATGGTCAATAGAATTTTCAAGTTCGTTGGGCATCAAAATCGGTCCAGCCGTTTTTGAGATATTTAATTTCTTGTGAAAATAAATATTGTATTTTAATAGTCGCGAGGTCTACGTTCGCAGCGAACGACTAGTTATTCTGCAACACATGTTTAAATATACCATAGTGTTGTAGTTTCCTTAATTATCTTTCTTAATTAAGGACATACCCAATAAGGATTTTCCGAAAACGTACTGTCTTTAAACGTCAAGTGTGAACCATAGGTTAGAAGTACTGAAGCAGGAAAAATATCCCGTAAAGAGAAAAATACTAAACTAGAATTATATCGAATCAAATTACAAATAAAATAAACTAGTGGTTCTGCGAGAACAGTAGACCTCGCGAGTCCTTATAACTACGAAATAACCGATATTTTATCGTTTTCCTGGCTTAGCAAAGCCATTTAAGAGTTTTGAAACCAAGCTACCAATGCTGGAAAGAAAGTAAAAAGATCCATCCTTTTATTTAATATAGAAATTAGATTTGATAAAAATATGATGATGATATTGTACCTATACAATGTCCTGCTCGCATGGAATTTTTTCATCATTTTAAATTATTAAGTGAGAATATTAAGTAATTCTGTATTTAATAAGGGTACTTTAGTACTAACTGCATCTTGGGTGCTATTAAAAGCCAAAAAAACCGGTCAAGTGAGAGTCAAACTCGCGCACTGAGGGTTCTGTACACTCAAAGCATCTCACATTATAGCTCTCACTAAAAGACCTACTAAATTCAAAAACAAACTTAACTTTGCAATCGATCCCTAAGACTCATACTGAATTCAGCGCAAAAATAAGCTTTTGACACTTTTTTTTTTACTTCCAACAACATATTTTGAATTTTCACATTTATTCCTGTATAAGTACTGTTAGACCTTGGTTTTTGCCAAATTTCATCATTTTAGGTCAACTGGAAGTTCCCCATGCCCCCATGGTTTTGATTGCTGCCTAAAATTGCAAAATATGCGAAAATTCGCAACATTTACAGTAATATCTCTTGATCGCGTTGACGTATAATTTTGATTATTTTTTTGCTGATATAGACCTTGGATCCGAGTAGGTATTGGATATTTATTTCAACTTGATAATTTTAAGCGATCTGAGAAAAAAAGTTTGACAGACGTCTGTCTGACGCAACCCTTATAAGATCACTTTGTTGTCCGTCTGGACAACAAAGTGATCTTATAAGGGTTGCGTTTTTGCCTTTTGAGGTACGGATGCCTAAAAAGACCCATACTTTACCCATAAGCGAGTGTTGCAGCAATAGTGTTGACTATCGATAGTATTGTCAATAGTATTGTGACCTTGACATTTATATTTCAACAAACAATCGATACTATTGCACTATCGATATCTTGTAAAAAATCAATAGTATTGTAATTCAATAGTATCGATAGTAGTGATTAGAAAATATCAGTAGTGTAGATACTATCAAAAGAATTGAAAATCAATACTATCGATAGTTTTGCTTATCATCAATAGTATTGCAAACCATTGGCTATCGATACTATCGATAGGCCTATCGATTGTATGACTATTTTTCAAGGTCAACTATCAATAGTCAAACTATCGATATTCCTGCAACCTGCAACGCTTACTGAAACCTCCCTTTGTTGCCTCGAAATGCATAGGGCTATAGGTTAGGTTTAGATTTTGTAATTTGCGCAACAAAATTAATTACTTAATAAACATTGATCGAGACATTATGTACTACTAACAAACAAACAATAAAAGTTCTATTTGAATGAAATCAACAATCAACAAAAAAACATAATAAATCACCTCACTCTTGTATGTAAACATATGAAAAAAATACCATAGCGAGTTTTACGAATATTAAAAGCTTTGCTGCGCCATCTATTGATTTTTTTATGAACCATTTTCGTATGGAAATTTAAATATATGGAATTAAACCGGTTTTATTGAATTTCACTATGTTGTTCAAACAAAAAAGTTGCGTCTTAATAAGAATAACAAAAACGTCAAATGACATTTTTGATTTTTTTTTTAAATAGCTGAGATATGAGATTTTTTAAATATATTTCCGCCATTTTTTTAAATTTCAAAAAACTGGCTCGACTAAAAAATTCTATATAATTGCAGAACCTGCTCACAAAATTTCAGGAGAATCGGTTCAGAAATGCGACCTCTAGGCGATAACATCCGGACAGACAAAAGAATTTTCGGCTAGTGGAAACTGAGACGCTTCGCTCGCTCGGTCAATAAGACTAGATAAAAATAATACATAATCCTGTTTTTTTTCCTTTATCGTCGAAAGTCACCATAATTTAAGCGATAACAATAGAATTTTTTTAAAGAATAAAATAAAGACTACAATTATTTAAAACGATATCGACTTATTTTTTAAATACCTATATTTAGTGTTTTATCACAATTAAAAGAAAACCTCTAAAATAATTACCCTAAGAGCCTGACGAAAACTCGCTAGCAAAAACACAAATTATAGAAAAATCGAAAAGTAACCTTATTGTGTCTGCTTTAAGGCGGAGCTTACGTACCGCCTCTCATCCCCTCTGATTAGCCTTGGGTAGCGCCTTAACTAATTTCATATGATGAAAAAAGTCCATGCGAGCAGGACTTGAACCCGCGACCGTCTTCATGCAACCTTGCTCTTCCAACTGAGCTATCGCAATTCAATCCGGCACATCGAAAATCTTCACCATAAAAAATCATCTTATCTTCATCTTATTTATTTTCTTCATCTTTTCTTCATTTTTTCATCATATCTAATATCTATAATAAATAAGAATACTTTATTACCTACTACTTAACTGCATCTTGGGTGCTTTTAAATCCAAAAAAAGGTAAGCCATTCTCTACACTATTTTATTACATGGATCGAAGAAATATCAGATAATTACACCAGCATAATGGGTGTACAATGCACATCTATATAACTGTGTGATGTTATCCACAATATCGTTAACATTATCTAAAACCAACGTAGGGAGAACAATGCTACAACAATAGCTGTTATAATGTCCGTGTTTGCAAATCAACGCACGTCCGAGGCGCGCGGCGTGGCCATCCGGCGCATATTCTCCGAGCCTTCAATCAAGCATTTGACATAAAGATAAACAACATTATAAACCTTTGTTCGTTTTCGTGCGTTTGTTCGTTCTAAAAAATCAAATATTTTTTATTACAGAGTTCTTCCGCCTTCTAGCTGGACAACATAGAGTCTTGAACTCTACAAAATATGCATCATAATGCATCATAATTTTAAATGCATAATGCATCTAAAATTTCAGGTTAATCGGAATCCTGAAAATAGGTCAATTTATCTTGCAAGATTTGAACACAGACAGACAGACACCGGGCCAGGTGAAATTGAATAAATTATAGTACCTAATAATATCACGACTGCAATATAGGTCTGTATATTAAAGATGAGCAAAACGTTGTTCCGCGAAAGCATTAATTGAGAAATGATAAGAAGTTCAAAGCATGCAAATATGATTGTGTAAATCATTGCTTTGTTGTTATTATGAACTATAAATCAATCATCGATTGCTTTGGTGTATGAATTATAAACATGTCATCATTTGCGATTCGTTTTGGCTTGTGTATCGTTAAAGATTCATGTGGAAATTGAGTGGATTTATTTGGGCATTAAATTTAATTAGTTTGTAGCTGTGAGATTTATAATGTAATATAATTTTCAAATTTATATGCCTGTGAAGGTCTGATTTCTGAATAAACGTTTGATTTTATTTTGAATTCCTGTAAAAAATATTTATGGAGTTTATACATCATTTTTTTGGGCTAACAGCTTGTTGTAACACAATTGGCTCTATGAAGAAGCCTCTGCTCAAAAAGAAAAAAAAATGCATTTAAAATCCCTTCTAAGCAATAGTAGTTCGCCGCGAACTCAGACCTCGCGATTATTACTCGCGTTTTTATTGATATACTCTGATTTCGATTTTTCTAACATAATTCAGTTCCCTAAATAAAATCTAGATGGCGTTATCCAAAGTTAAAACACGCTATGGTTTCGTTTGCTAGATAATCGCGGACGTTTTTATTAATATTTCAAAAACTACTGAACCGATTTTGATGCCCAACGAACTTGAAAATTCTATTGATATTTCCTACATGCCTACCAAATTTCATCAAAATCGGACCATCGGTTCGGCAGTTATCGCGGTACAAACATACATACATACATACAAACAATGTGTTTCGCCCCCAACTCGATTTAGAGACCTTCGCTCGCTTCGCTCGCTCGGTCAATAACTCTTGCAAACCAGACCTAGTTAGGTAAGCTTAATAAAATATGTTTTTCGTATACACCTATTTCATGGAAGTTATTAGGTCGCGGTAATGGGACACGTGTATCTGATTACCCCACAGGGTGAAGAACCTAAAGCGGTTGATAAGCCTTTGTCACAAAATGACGAGAATTCAGAAAAAATATTCTGATTGCAACATAGTAAACTCTTCATCCAATATGTATGTCCTATCGGCCGCCTTAATGTATGTCGTATAAACATGGAATTACTGATACTAATATAACACGTTACAATGAAATATAATAAAAGTAGGAAATGAGAGTAATACTGCAAAAATTCAACAAGGAGTTAGACAAGGATGCCAATTACCACCAACATACATATTTAATATGTTTATAGAAAATGCCACTCAAAAATTAATAAAATCAGATATACGGGGGATAAAATTTAACTGCAGAAAAGTATATTTTATTCGTTATGCCGATGATATAGCAGCCGTAGCTGAAAACAAACCACAATTACAACAAATGCTAATACAGATGGATACAACTTTTCAAGAAATAGGACTGAAAATTAATCATCAAAAACAAAAGTTTTACATATAACCAGAAAAAATAATAAAAATAGCAACAAAATAAAAGACCACATTATGATAAATAAAGATGCAATAGAAATAGTTAGGTATAGGTAGTGTTATAAATAATGACTCCAGATTTAGTGCAGATATTATAGCCAGAATATCAATGGCAAAGAGGGCCTTTAATAATAAAAAACATATATTTATTTCAAAAATTAAACAGAATTTAAAAAAGAGACTGATAAAGAGTTACGTGTGAAGTATTGCCTTATATGGACGTGAAACCTGGACTATGGCTAAAAAGGATAGAGAACGACTGGAGGCCTTTGAAATGTGGTGTTGGAGGCGAATGGAAAAAATAAGTTGGACAGAAAAGGAGACAAACGTAGACGTACTAGAACTTGTTAATTAAAAAAGAACGTTATTAAAAGTTATAGAATCAAGACGTGGAAAGATGTTCGGCCATCTTGTACGACATGACGATTTGATTAAAAATCTGATAGAAGGAAAAATAGAAGCTAGAAGAGGAAAAGGAAAGCCAAGAAGGGCTTATATAGACCAAATAAAGGAGAAGGCAAAAGTTGCGTCGTACAAGGAGGTCAAATCAATGGCTGAGGTTAGGGAGACATGGAAAAAACTCCACCGACAAGAACAATGTTCTTAAATGTATATGAAATGAAATATTTATATTCAACAAGGTTACGTAATAAACACAAGCCGGACTGCTTTGTACTTCCGTGGTTGCCATGAAACCATTGAAGCCATTTCATAAACTCATTGTAGGGATTTTTTGAATGGTCATGAACGCTGTCTGCAGCGCTTAATTGTGTCATTTTAGACACACGACTAAGAAAGGAAAGACATTAGACATAGAAAGAAAATTGAAAAAAAAATGTTCTAACTTTATAACTTAGAGTGACTCTTCCCAACCGTGCTCTATTTAATTTTAACAGGCGATCATTATAAATCACGAACGCAACGCACACGCCTTTGACCCCTCGTTACAGTTTGGTGCTCATTACTCATGCCTCAATTACAGCTGTGGTTAGTAAAATACAGCTGCCCAGATTATTTTTGTTCCAATGGTCATATACTCTATAAGCGAGCACTCCATTCCTTTTAGATTTATTTAGATACTAGCTGTTGCCCGCGGCTTCGCTCTCGTGAGTTTCGCTTAGATGAAAAACCTTTTTGTGTTCCAAACTGTAGTAACCTAAACTCCAGTACTCAAAATTTCAGCCATTTGGTTATCCCGTGTCCCGCGGGAATATATTGGGTACTCGTGATATTTCATTCAATAAACGATCTTCGTCTGCTCGTTATCTACAATTTCCCGTGTACCACCACTCCCAGCCCGAGTCCCTCTTTGTCCTATCCCGTGTCCTGTCTATTTAAACGTCAGTAGAAAATGCTCATCAGGTTGAACGACTTTTGCTAAGGCCCCATTTCCACTTATTTTATAGAGTAGCTGGTCTCTTGGAGTTCTTCATCAGATGTTCCATAATCTTCAATTTTTATACGTCAGCAGAAAATGCTCATCAGGTTGAACGACTTTTGCTAAGGCGCTATTTCCATATATGTAATAGTGTAGCTAGTCTCTTGGAATACTTCATCAGATGATCCTGATCTTCGATTTTTATACGTCTACAGAAAATGCTCGTCAGATTGATAAACTTGCAAAGGTACCATTTCCATATTTTTATAGTTTAGCTGTTCTGTTAAGGTTCTTCATCAGGTGCTCCAGTTTTCAAAATCAATTATAGCCCAAAAATATATGTTGTCCAGTCTTAATAGCTACACAACAAAAAAAGTTTCATTCAAATCCGTCCGTTGCGTGAGTATACAGACAGACAGACAAGATATTCCAAAAATTTTTTTTTGCTTTCTATTATTCTTTTTAAGTGTCCCTCTATCCATTTCAATCAAAAATACTAAATGTACAGACAAAATATTTTTACTGTTTTATTATACAGTATAGATAGATATAGATTTTACGGCTTATTACTTATTTTAAATATAATAAAGCGATTTGATTGTATAAAAAAATGTGTCAGTACTATAAGCATGGTTGATGCAGATAAGACATAAATTAAGAAATACACAATAAATCCTTGAAAATAAATCTATCAAAATTCTATCAAAGAATATAATTTACACAAAATGGTCACAGCAAAATTTTAACAAAGGTCCTGCTATCATCAACGAAATGCCTAACTCTTTTGATAAAACCCTTTATCAAATGCTAATATACTTAATAAGTACACATAACAATAATACACTTAACTATTTCTCGCAATTGTATATCGGTCTCAAAATATGGAAAACACAGTGTATCATTAAGGTTTGGACAATTAAAATTAAATTCGACTTTGAGAATTTAATTTTAGCTTTTTCTATTATTTTATTTATTAAAATAGTATGGTGCAGCGCTCGGTAAGCCGGATACTAGACGTCAGGCACAAAGAGCCCTCCATATAGGTAGGTACTTACACAACACACACACAGTATTATACCATCCATTAAACATTTTCCATTTTCTGCTGCTTTCTATAGTTGAAAGAACAGTGTTATTACTGTAAGAATATACTTAATAGCTTCTTCTTCTTTTCTTTGTATACCAAACTTCAAACCAAGCTACGTTTTCATTCTATTCTTTTGTTTCTATTCTTTGTTTGCTTTGTTTTTTGCTTTATTAACTTGCACTTCATACTTCTGTGTTGTTTTATTTAGTGGGATCATGAAGCTGGCCACACTGATGTTGACCACCCGTTTCCTGTGATAGGACGCAGTCCCCGCCTCCCCCGGTCCTCTACCGATAAGTGGGACCGCTACGCGCACTGTATTTATGACAGTCCAGTACGACAGGATATTATGCCCCTATTAACATACACCGTTTAGGAAGTGATATGTCTCTTTAATATTAAAATTATTATAAAGAGTTTTTTGTTTCACAGTTTTGACTATGACTACACTATCTTCTTTCGCATTGTGAAAGCAGATAGATTCGCCATTTCCTGCTCCATTTCCCATAAGTCAACACTCTAACGCAGCGCAGGCTTCCTCGTGATGTTTTCCTTCGCGGAAGTAAGTGCTAGTGATCGATTTATAAAATGGGTGACAGAAAAGAAACTGAAATTTGTCATCTGTGTAAAGTTTAGTTGCGCGATTAGTTGGATACTAATTTTTTTTTTATCTTCGAGAGCAATTTTATCAAGCCCAATATTTGGAACAGATTATAAAGATAATCTCAGCAATCATATCAAAGTCTCATCTATCTGTTTTTCTATAGCTAAGGACTAAGATCAACCATTTGTTATAATAATTTTCCACTTTCCTGTGAACATCATATCCTGGCTTACATCGTGTTATAACGAGACAAACTTATATAGATGTAACACATACATATAGATGTAATAGCACCCCCCTATAATTTAACTAGCAAGCTGTACCGTACTACCGTACCTACCAAATTAATCCTCAGGAGATCTAATTACGCGAACTCTGGTGTTTCGCTACGGATTGCATAGGCCATGAAATAACGTAATTTGCACAGTCGAAATCAGCATTAAGACTGAATTCCAGTAAATAACTGAGCGTGAAGCAACCGAAGGTTATCATTACGTGTCGTAAAGGTAGGTAATATGTCTTGAGTACTTACTTAGGTCACAAAAACCTCCAGCTTATCTCACGATTTAGCTTGATGTTGACGGAGATGAAAGATGCTTAGTAGATACACACTTTTACTATGTGCAGTTGAGTGTTTGCCATTTATTTATAGGCAGATAAGTAATGAAAAGATTTTTTTTTGTAGAATAGTAGGCAAATAAGCAGCATTCATTCAAGCATTCACCGCAGTTCAACAACACCAGTTACCCTAAAAAGGGGACTGATGCGTTGCCGACTTTTTGAGAAAGCGATAGGCTAGATTATATCGTTTCTTGAAGGCCCCAATGTCAAACCTATTCGTGATCACCGCTGGGGGAAGTTTCGCAAAATCTGCGTGAAATTTAACATAACTGAATAGTTTTATGCTGCTTTTATGACATCATGGATATTGTAGTTAGATACTGCTATGACAAACATCTCTATGTTTTGTTCTAATACAGGATGTAGTTAATTTTAAAGTAGTAAGTTTCAATAAAATCTGTAATTCGGTACATCAAATAATGTCATCTTACGATCCTTGTATTTAGGCCAGCCTACGTGCAGCGATAATTCGGCGTCGACTGATATTAAGGTCAATTGCCTTGCCCGGCATGTTGGGCTAGTCTGTGATAACACTATTTGAACGGCTACCAACGGCTGGGTAAACAAACTGTGATTACATAACTTATCTTTTATAATGACACCAATTTATAATGATTGAAATTATACATATCTATAAAGTTTCCATATCCTAGTTTATTTCTTTGTCTGGCTCTGTGGTTTATATCATACATAATACCTTTTATCATGCCTTCTACAGTATTACATTGCTATTTTATAGGGGATTCATTTTGCCCATTGGGCATGGATTCCTTGAAACAGATATATAAATAAATGCAGTATGTAAAATGCCGAAAATATACATTGGCATTTAGTTCCTTAGGCACTTCAGGTCTGGTTTTCCATTGCGTGATTACGTTAGCGTTAATCATTTATGAGAATCGATGTTATTAAAATAGCCATAAGACCGTGAACCGTACACTTCATTTTTTATCGATATCAAGCTTCCTGGTAACTCCGATATACAGACAGACATACCTACGAAAACCTGTTTCTACCTGCACTCGACGGCCAAGGGTGCCGATAGATTATCCTCAATTTTTTGTCATTATCATGGTTCAAAACTTATTTTGATTCATGTAGTACAGTCGTTGAGAAAATGTACTCCAATATAAAAACATATCAAGATGCATTTCAATGAAAATGAGAAAAAATGTCTATCACTGGTCAAAAAATTTTAATGGGGAAAGGATTGAATAAAGTTATTGAAAATCTCCCAATAAATCCAAAAATATCAATTGGGGTAGCTAATGCTGATTTTGAACTGAAATTATATAAGGATAATTTAGAATTTTGAACAAATACAATGACAATGGCGGCTTTGATGGAGAAAAAATATGTAGTTTAGTTAGGGTTTAATATAACTCCAAAGTGTATTAACATTATGAGTGTACACAGTGTGACTGGCACTTGATTGATGGTCGAACACAGTACTTAATTCAGACAAACTTGATAATATAACGAACTTAACAACTGCATCCCGGATGATGCATTTGTACCTTCTCCTACTATTCCAATACAAGTCACTCAAATTCAGACTTATATAGATATTTGGAACTGGAAAAACTAAAATTTTAAAAGCACCTAAATACAAGAAAAAATTGTAACTATTTGCAGATTAAGAAGTTAAAAGGAGTTATTTGTAAGTATGGAATTTCGTAAACTTTTCAATATAACTTATAATTATAGAATGCATGCAAATCACATGAGACCAAGTAACTTTTACAAAACAGGCAAGCTTTTTTTGTTTGTAGAGTTAGGAAGTGTAGACTTGCACAGCTGACAACTTTTTCACAACGAGAGCAATTCTGTTACATGAAGAAGTGCTGCTAGTGTCCGTCCATTTAGGAAAATGGACGGACATGATAAAATGAACTACGCCCAATAAACTTCATCTGTCCTTAAAGCAGGCACAGGACCGTGTTGCCTGGAAGGCCCTAGTTACGAGAGCCATAGCTACTGGTGGTCACGACCCTCAGTCATGAGGATAGGACGACTAAGAAGAATAAGTGATGCTATAAGTAATTGAGTCACCAATTTGGTTAGTTATAGAATGTTGTATCATTTACCAAAAAAAAAAAAAAACAAATAGATTTAGAAATTACGTAATAGACTCTACATCATTCACTGTCAAATTATTCACCCCGCATCCGTGTTTATTTGTAAGTGATTCATACACTTTCGGTAGCATGTTTAGTTAAAATGGAAAGCGTCCGAGCAATGCATCATAGATGGCGCCAATGTCTTAGAGCGATGTCACGGTCACGCGCGGTTGCGTCACGTAAACGTTAAGTCACGTTGGAATGGACGGATGGCCACGAGATCAGGCGCGGACAGTGTGCAGCCGGCCTTACAGCGCTCCACTGCCCTGTCTGACCAGTGATCTGGCGACACCGAATCTAGGTTAGGAGGGTTTTCGATCAAGTTCCTTTAAAACCTACCCGACGAATGCAATCTTAACATTGATCAGCTTAAGCTAACTTCAGTTGCAATTTAGTTCCTTTAAACTAATTTGCAACTAAAGTTTACTCAACTTTTGTTTAATGAATTTAGCTAGTTCAAAAACCTACTGATATTGCTTGCTTCTTTGTTCGGAAAATAGGTAGGTTAGTATTAGTAGCAGCAGCATAGGTAGTTAGCATTAGAATTTCTCATTAAATTTTTAAGACAAGATTGAACATTGCAAAGGGATCGTCTAAAAGGGGAATCGGGGTGTTGTCTTTTTTACACGACTGACCAAAAAAGGAGTGTTATGTTTTCAGGGTTCATGTATGTATGTATGTAATTTCTTTATTCCACCATAAGTCCTGAACGGCTTAACAGATTTTGATGTGAGAGGTATTGTTAGATTCCTTGCATAAGCCCGAATGACATAGGCTATGTAAGTTGTCAGTCGTGTTTTTTATTTTTAAATAATTAGCTTGTTAAGTAATATTTTTTGGAGCAGGGTAAATACCCAGGATGCACCCCTCTTCTGCCAATCACGAATGGAATAAAGTGCACCAACCAACAAGGAATCCCTTAGAGATTTATGCGGGGTAACTTGACATGTAATAGACTGTACACAATTATTGATTTGTCTACCCTAGATGGGCAGAGTGTAGGGAGCAGCAAAACATAAACATTATGTCCCATCCCTGTCACAGAATATCCTCGTCTGTTTTACAAGCTGATGGAAGCCGGACGCGGGCGAACGCAGTGTGACGTGATGCGGATGAAGTGCTCAGTGGCTGATAGTATTCCGACTACAAACTGATTTTCCAATAATTGGTTCTGAAGCCACCCAGACTACGGCCATAAAATATTGAATGACAGAATTTACACTCAACATGGCTGCATTGACCCATCTTCCCAAGGACACATTAAAATTATATTGTATTCTTAATATAGCAGGAGTATTTCGGTCTAAGTAACAGATTATCCATACGGACTATCACTAGAAGCCAATCCTGAATGTCACATCTAATCATGCTTATCTTTAAAACATAGAAGTAGCACAGCCCATCGTACTTTTATTTTTAAAATGCATTATTAGCGTATTGGTAACCATACCCTCAAATTTCAGCTTGCAAATCGATTCCTTCAAATGTTCTTCTGGACTCTCCATTTTTTAACGCTGCCCAACACGGCTTACATCCGTTGCCAGTAATTTACTCAGGTGAACTTTATAACTACATCACACCTGAAATTGGCAGACAGAGTAAAATTCACTTACTGTCCAAGCACAGTTGGCAGGCTAAACTAATGAAATTTCCGATGGAATTCTATTAGGAAATCAATGCTATTCCGATTGTAGACATTTCTATAATTTGCCACTAAAACAGATTAATGACTGGATTGCTTTTAAGAATCAATTCATCTCGTGCTGTCGAAATTAGGAATTAATTACTTACAACTGTTTTAAGTATTTTGACTATGCCTCTTCACTTTACAATGGAAATGAAATCATATATTACATCTAATTTAATTGTTGTTTTTGATATATCGATACATGTAACCACTACTGCAGTGTATATGTACTGCCGTAAACTGTACAGGCAGTACCCATAAATGGATTTCACCACAAACAAATCGTTCAAAGACACGTACGCGTATGAATATTGAAAAAGTTTGTATAAACCGTAAAACTATTCGGTCAGCGCCCCAATCAAATTATTCTGCGTCAACAGATTTCATATCGAATATTTAGCGAGGGCGGCACACACGGTGTTGATTTCCGTAGCTTTACATCGACATGCGTAAACATCGAGACGGATGACGGCGGCCGGATCCACGGGCTATTATTTAAATCCCTTTGGACGCGAGTTCCATTATCCCCTCGCGCCAGGCCGGCCCTTCACTGGACACCACTCTCTACGTATAACGACGTACAACAAAGAAGTACGCCCTCTCGAGTTGGAAATAGCCACTTGGACCCATGTGTTCTAAGGAAAATCACATTTTTTCATGAAAATTCATCATAATCATAACCATCTACATAGACCACCCATTGGACACAAGCAATCGAAATCGATATTCAATCTGAAGCATTCGTTTAGCGAATTGCAAGTTAACAATTTACTAATAGAGCGAAGTTTCATTGCGGAATATTTAATTAAAATAAATTCATGGAAAACTTGGTAATATTAGCATTGACCGGAGTTCAGAATCAATTTGGGGTCACTTTGTCGTTCACTTTGTAGGGTTTTTGTTTGATGGAGCAATAATAATTAATCAGTCTCGGGCGGCCGCCGGCGGTGGCTCCGCCTAATATTTACAACTTCCTCTCAATCGAAGACCATCTGACGGACTGAATTTTATTGTTATCTTCAATAGTAATTGATTTTATAATGCAAGTTTATGTAATGAACTCAGTATGTACAAATACTGTAGTAAGTTCATCCATGTACTTATATAGTATGTGTAATCTCTAATCAGAAAATGAAATATCAAATAATTTTCTCACTGAAGTAAGTATAATTGGTTTTCTTTCAGATATGACAAGAGTTGAGATGGTGCTCTGATAAATGATGAACGATTGCTGATAAACGTTGGCCGTCCGAAGTGTCGGAGCTACTTCGTGAGCTGCTGTGCGCTGGACACACGCAATGTGCCCATATTTCATTACAGGACACATGCAATATGGTAAACACGATTAGAAATTCTAATATAAGCTCATTTTTAAAATAAATAGGTACCTAATTTATAGAATTAATTATTGGAGAAGGTGGTTTCGTTTTCTCTTTGAACAAAAATTTGGAATACAGAAAAAAATAAGTATATATTAATGAGTAACGTGATGAATACAAAAACTACACTAATGTAAGGAAGGACACGAGATAATTTAGTTAACAAGCGAATTATTAAAAATAAAAAACACGACTGACAAGTTTTTACTCAAAAAGTACATACAAACATATAAGTTATATACATTTTTGAAATCGTCTTTTAAAGCCCTTCAATTTGATACCCCACTCGATAAGATTGATCAAATTTTATTTTTTTGGTCTGTTATTTATCGCATATATAATCCGCCATTTTGTTTTTATGATGACGTCATATAGCCTATGTCACTCGGAGGAATGCAAGGAATCTAAAAATACCTCTCACATCATCAAAATCTGTTAAGCCGTTCAGGACTTATGGTGGAATAAAGAAACTTACATACATACATACATACATGAACCCTGAAAACATAACACTCCTTTTTTGGTAAGTCGTGTAAAAATATAAAAGGAACAATGACTTTTTGGTAGACTGGTAGATAATGCATTGTACTTATGATAGACTGGAAGATAATGCGCTACACATGTATTTTGTGTAATAAAGTTTAAATAAATAAATGACAAGAACAAAAACTTCATTGGCATAATAAGAAAAGAGCGCTCACAAATCAATTTTATTTCCTTGAGTATATTATTGTTTTGCAGGAAAAAATAGATGGATCTCAAAATTTTAAAATACTTACTACAAGATCTTCATCCTGAAATTTCTGTAGGAGACAAGCCCTGGCATGAGGTCAATGATCAAAATACTTAAAACAATCTAATTGCGTTACAATTTTAAAAAGTCATTTAAATTCAGTGCTTTGTATTCCATATGCTATTTTGATTAGATAAGCCTTATCATACTACTTAATTGATATCGAACTGTTATTAGACTTTTACTTTATGATATTTTTGTCAACATTTGTTTTTGTTGCATTAGTCACTAAAATATGAACTGAAACTAAAAAAGTATCCAAATTTAACGCCAACACCAGTTGTTTCTTCATCTTAAATGTCTTATCTTATATTGTAGTAGGTAGAGCTGTCTAGCTCTATAGATAGAGCATCACAAACTACCCATTCGAGTATCTTATATATGACCGTTCGTGTCGTGAACGCTACCAGGGGATCTCCGCTCTAAATATTTAATGCCTCACCTTGGAAACGAGCAAGGGTCGAGTCACGTAATATTAATACGTAGTTAACCTCTGAACACCGCCTAACGGTAACAACCAAAGTTATATTTACGTCAACGTTTCCGAGACGTGTTTTCTTGGATTTCGGCTTATGAACCGTTCTCAAGTCTTGTCATATCTGTAAGAAAACGACAGAACGATACATTCATATACGTTACCTTCTTACCTTCATAAAGTATATTTTAGTTCATATTTTTTGCTATAGGCGTATGATACATAATGCGAGCACATAAGCAGATCTTTTCTTAAATGTTCAGCCAATTCAGAGCTCAACTTTTGTAGAGCATCTTTCTCCAAAGAGAACTTTCATCAATGTTGTCAGTATAACTTGTTATGAAGATGTAACCTTGCCCACTATCAGCGTCTCCTAGTCAAATAATAGGGCTTGAGTGATGCATGGCGTGGCGTAGGTAGCGACTAGCGAAGCCGCAGCGAGTAGCGACAGTAATTATCGTCGTGTCGACGACTCCGCCAGATCGTTCACCCGGGGTCGCCGTCGGGACTCGGCCACAACCACAATACTCAACTGTCGGGATATCACAAACACGAGTGCATCATGCACTCCACGCACTCAAACTTGAGATCGCGTATTGAAAAAGAAACATTGTTGATGCGAATTGTTCTGCAACAGTTCACACGTGCACTAACATAAAGCAATGCACTTGTTTATATTACTCACGTCAATTCGTGTGCTGTGCTAGTCAAAGTCAAAACAATAATATTAGACAAGTATCCGTGTACTGAGCAATGATTTTATTTTGCTGGAATTAATTATTTTGCACGAATGATAATTGAAGAGACGTCTTACGATTTCAATGAAATTCGAATAGGGTAAAACCTGATTTAGCTCATGACTATGTGCAATTTATAACGTTAGTATGACTAAGTATACTAACGTTATAAATTGCCAAAATTTAATATTTGTATATATTATGAGTTGATAGGTCGTCAGCCAGGTCGATCGATTTTATAAGCATGGACTGAAAATTTTCCATCTAGAATATTTTGTAAATATAATAGAGTCATAAATATTTATAGGGCCACAATGAGGAAAATTATAACGAGAATAATCGCATAACATAGTATGTATGTAGGCAATCAATTATAACAGTATAATGTCGAGTATAAACTGGACAAAAAGGAATATATAACATGAATGACCCACTTAGGAACGTGTGTGGTTTATATCACATTTTTATAGTTTTCTGATTTATTCCTGTATAAGTAAGTCCCTTGCTTCTTGGCAAATTTCATGGTTCTAGGTAAACGTTATGTACAAACATAGGTTTTTATTCCCTTCTGAAATTGTAAAATATGCGCTTTGCTACATTTATGGTCATAACTATTGATTGCATTAACGTATAAGTTTGATTTTGTCACATCTAAGAGAGAGCGTAGATCCAAGTATCCGATACAAATTCGCGATACTGAGAGAAATGGTCTTGACAGACAGACGGATAATAAAGTGATCCTATAATGGTTTCTTTTCAGATGCAGAACCCTCAAAATTATTAAAGATAAACTATTGACATCAACTGAACATAGTTTAATGAAGCGAACTTCAAACTATAATAATTAAATGATTTGGCTAAAGTGTCGCAAGAGGTGGGGCGCGGTCGGCGGCTAATCGGAGTCTTCACGGCCGCCCGCCGCCCACTCGCCTCTAAACACCTTATACAGTGTTCGGCAATGCACTATAATATTCATATTTTTATACAATGCCGGTTGTATATGCTAATTAGACTATGTAAATTACTATAAAGAGAGTGGATTATTTGTATTCATTCATATGTATGTTTTGAAGTCTCGAAGACTGCTTGAAAATTGGTTTTACTTACTTACTACTGCGGCGCAGCGACCCGAATTGGATCTTGGCCTCCGACACGAGATGACGCCATTTTTTGCGGTCTTGCACCAATTCTCGCCAGTTTTCCGCTCTGAGGCTCTGTAGGTCTTTCAGAACCTCATCGAAGAAAGAAAGAAAGCTGCTGTTCTGAAGGAAGAAAGCAAGCTGCTGGTGGCGTAGCGGAAGATCCTCCGGAAAATTCTGGGGCCTACAAAAGATCAGGATGGAAAGTGGAGAGTTAGAAAGAAGATCTAGTGTCCGAACCAAACATCATCGGAAAATTGGTTTTGCTGAAATCAAATCATCTGATCGTTTTTGTTATTGAATGTGTTTCTTTCTTCAAATTCTTCTAGATTCTCGTTGCAAAGTTGTTTAATTTAATGAAACAAGCCTGCTCTAAAATTTGGCTACAATATTCAGAAATCACCTGTATAAATAAACGGACTTTATGCTCCATTTGAGAGTCTCTCGCATCTGTCAAAAAATCCATATCATCTATTCATGTATTGGAATAAGTAAGTACCTATTGTAACCACGTTTTAACACAGTTTAAGAATTTTCTGATTATCACAAGACAATACAGTGTGACAAGGATCGTTTTGCACGGGGTAGAAAACGGAACTAATGTCTAAACTATTAAAATTTCTTATTTAAAACGTAGGTGGCGCCCTCACTCACGTGCAAAAAGATCCTTGTCGCACTTTAGTCAAGTCTGTTGAAACCATAGACATAGAAAAAAAAAATCATTCTTTAATTAAATAAAATTAAAAATTTTTTTGCTAGCTCTATGGTTGAAACAAATGATGTTTGTAATCCAGACAGGAGGACATTGATATCTTGCGAGTATATCCAGTGAACAATGTCCTTTTTATGATTCATATTTACAAATGGCGCCAAATGAAAATATTTAGAGTCAAAGTATAAACCTGACGATTTAACAGTTTTAATTTACCTACTAGATCTCTCCCTTTAAAATTGGCGAAGGCACATGGTGTAGGTAAGTGTCATTGCATGTAAACCACGCACGCACGCACTTTATTTATCGATAATTTTTCGAATGCATTTAATTTTGCATATGTAATCTAAAATCAAGTGGTACTAAACATTTTCCTAGTCTGTTGGAGTCGTGTCCCACAGCTAGGCAAAGGCCTCGTGATACTTATTCATAAAATTATGAATTTTAGGCCTCATTGGCTCATGTAGAGATATAGTCTCTTGGTAGGTACTGTAAGTAGTATATCCTCAGAACTGCGGGTGTAACACACACTTGGCCGGTTCATTCTGTATTAACACTAAACAGAAGCCAATGTGCCATTGTTCTAGACTTCTAGCCAGGCTAGTCTGTCAACATTCCGTATCGAGTATCGAGTACTAGATGTTAGGTTTATTAAACTGATGTCACTTACGCTGAACCTTTTGCTCTGACGACATTTGAAGACATGTACTTTTGTCACGAAATTCCCACGCGATTGTCATAATTTTGTTTATTTTTATATATTTTTTTGTTTTCATGACATTTAAGTTTGAAGAGACCATTATTAAGTTCATCCAAACCAAACTCGATATTTCAATTAAGGACGTCAACTATATCAATTTAGAATGCCAGCATTGTAAGGGTTTCCCATATACGAATTGAAAACGTGAGTAAAAGCCTTCCATAAATCATTGAAGACAGTCGAAATAGGACCCCATGGGGCTGCCATTAAAGGCTAATTGTGATCAAAACAATAAGTCGTTACCTTTCCCCGCTCGGGCGAATTCCCGCGATCTTCCGACATCTCTATACAAGCAATTACGACGTACCTTACAAACATCCGGAGGCGAAAGCTTGTTTAACAATAGTATTGTAACCGCAATTTTGTTGTTTAACACTTTCAGCTGCCGAACTACACGAAAATTTAGGTAGGTACCCAGATTGGGTTACCTATGTAGGTACCTGCATGTAAGTTTTTATAAATAAATAAATTTCATTAATACCAAAATTCCCATGGGTGCGGAGCCCAGAGGCGGATGTAGTAAATTAATAACTTTGATAAATTTTAATCTGCTGCTAATTAAGTATTTCATGGCACCGCTATCACAAAATGTGATCGTGGTGGATATCAATTGAAGTAATATAATGAGTGCATATATACTTCGCTATCGATTTCTACATAATGATTATTTTGACATAATGAGTAATGAGTGACGATTGTGAAATTAAATAAATATTCTTATTTTACACACAGCACATGAGTGTGTTTTATATTATACCAATAAAGAAACGAGAAGAAATTATCTAAATAATAGTGAAACTGTATCAAAATTCATAGCTTGATGTAAAAGTCAATGAATGTACAGACAGCCGCGGAAAGTGGATATATTTCCGATGACTAAGCAAATACTTCATATAATGGCATTCTTTCTACTGAATAAGGTGTATATCAATTTGATTCGTCTTATCGCCGCATCTACCTGACAGCAAAGAAGGCTTTGTTTGGTGAGTCGTTGACCTCTTTATCTGCAGGTGCCCTATTAGTCTACTTGCATTCTCTACAATACTTTTGAAACGTTTTGTTTTACATATTGGTAGTTTTATTTCATTATCGTTTTGAGATACTTTGACTTAAGATAACTTAGGTTTATTTTGAATCCAAAAAATGGTTCAACATCATCTCGACCATAAGAAGACTTGCCAGAAATAGGTTATTCCTAAAATTTTTACAAAGCAAAGTTACATGAAATATATAAAAACAAAAGGAGGGTCTGGGCAGGTACTTTCGAGTAAATAAGGAGTAAATACTTCATACTGTGGAGTTGCATTATGATGCGGTATGAGTAGGAATGTACGTAATTACTTGGTATATCCTCACCTCCTCCAAACTATTCTCGTTAAACATTGCAGTACCGCAAGTCTCAAACTTTACGTCTGATCAATCATATAATCGCTTGAAATTGAGATAATCGCTTGCAATAACTTACTTTCTTTTCGTGGCAATTTTCTTGAGGCGATATAATATGCAAAATCCTTAACTATCACATCAATAATGAACCAAAATATCATATTAACAAACTATAAACACCAATTTCACCGTTTTTAATAAAAAATAGAGGCCGCAAAGATTTTATCGAGCATTCATAACCATATTTGTAAGTCTGTCCAATGTCAATTTAGGCATCTACGGTTATAGCTAACAATACAATCGACGAATTCTATCGGCCTCATATGAGCCGCCGATAACTGTAACCACAATTGCGATACAAGTAAATTCATAGTATTTTGATACTTTCACGTATTTTGGATTAGTTTTTATTTCATTTTATTGTTTTCTTGATTATTTGACACTTATAACATTATCTTAATGCACATTTCCATAAAATTTTAACAAATTTTTAAATTACGATGTTAGTAGGTACTAGAGGAGGAGAGGAGGGAGGAGGCCTTTGTCCAGCAGTGGACGTCATTAGGCTGAGAGAGAGAGAGAGAGAGGTACTAGATGACAGCACTGATGAGCACTGTAAGTATTTCCTTAAATCGCCCCGCGCGGCATTCGATTATCTCCTTCCAACTGGCGGTTTGGGTTGCGACCAGCCAATTACAAGAGAGAATCTGTTCGCTCGCGCCGTTGCACAGTTAACCATACCGAATAATATTGTTCGCTAACTTAACTTTACCGGACTAGCAAGTTATACTGTTTTCGTTATGGTAAACATTGGATTCTAGTTAAAGATAGCTCTAACCACGTTTGGGACGAGAAAAGTTACCATTCTAAAAATTTTTGCCAATTATGGGGAAATGGGGAAATTACCCTAAGCGATTTTATGAGTGCAATATTGTACCTCTGTTTTTATTATTACCTTACAATATTATTTAACTTTGCTATAATGAGTGTTGGTTTAATTTTAATGCTGATTTATTTTAAAAAAAACGGGCGTATTAGTTTTAGTTTCTTTTTCTTGGTAATACTTACGGTGAATAGTAAAAGTTTTAAAAAGTGTTGGTTTAATTTTTATGCTCATTTATTTAAAAAAAACGGCCGTATTAGTTTTAGTTTCTTTTTCTTGGTAATAATACGGTGAATACTAGAAGTTTAAAAAAAATCACAAATACTGATGGTATTTTATTATGGACATAGGCTTTATATTATTCCGTCCGTACAATAAAATTTTACATAGGTAGTAATGGAATTTGCAAATTACCTGCGAAAAAAGTTTTATGTTACACCAACTTAAGTTTTTCTTAGGATAGGCAAATGGTGTTCTCTGATGACTCTTTATGAACGCTGTGCAATGAAACCATGCTTACTGCAAAAGTGCATGCATGTACTTTGTCCGATTTAAATGTACCTAAATCATAGAGATGAAGAATCAATAAAAAAACAAATATTATTTCAATGCATCGTTTGATATTAAAATCAAATCGAACAAATCGGTGCATTGATATAAAAGAACGACTTCTATTCTAATATATCAACGTCTTAAATCTGAGTGAGTGACATAGACTAAGTAAACAAGCTAATTATTTTTAAAAAATAAAAACACGATCGACAACTCACATAGCCTATGTCACTCGGAGAAATGCGAGGAAATATGTTTAGCTGTTCAGGACTTATGGTGGAATAAAGAAACTTACATACATACATACTTACATACGTGAACCCTGAAAACATAACACTCCTGTTTTGGTCAGTCGTGTAAAAAGAATAGACCCGGCATAACAATCTATATACAAACAGTAGTTATGCGGTCGGTCGCCATGTTTTGTCACTATTATTAGTACGCGCAGGCGGCCATCTTTGTGCCAAATTCTTTGTTAGCGCCGGCTTTATATGTGCACGATTTTTTGTAGGTATGTCATCATGCATATATTTTCTTTTTCTTTCGTCTGAGGTGAATGAGCATTAAGTTCTCGTATTTTCTTTTTACTATTATATTTGACAGTAGGTACTTACTACATTTTGCTATATAAATTAAGACGCAAAAATTCTATTTTTCGTTACGTCGATTTCAGAACATAGTTTAATAAAATAATTTTCAATTACTGGCAACATTAGGACAAATGACACTTCTTGTCACTCTAAATAATATTGCTATCGTTTATTGCTAGAGCATTGTATATCGGTTAAAATAAGATCCCGACTTGCATTTTGCGCTAAAGTAAGGTCATTGGCGTTTCACCAACGAAATCTCAGTAAAATCAAGTGTATATTTGTAGAGACTTCCACTGCAGGTGACGTTAATAAGATTACCGACTGGCGAGAAACTCAATAACCCCAAGTGCATGTTGCAAATACTGTAAGCTGCCAAAATCATACAACTGCCTACAACAGGGGGCCACTATGAAACCATGAAAAGCACAGAAATCGAAATAGTACTTAAGATGAAAAAAATTATGTCGTCCAAAAATACGAAGACATAATCTTCGCATTTTTGGATAAGAACTGAAGTTAAAAAGTTACCATCTAGTGCTTACATAGGTATCCAACTGTCCAGGTTATTTAGAAATCACCAACATTTTGTTTAAATAAAAAATACAGAAAATAAACAAGTCTGAGCTGTTGAATGCAATGTCAACAGATTTGTTACCAAAATTAGTCTGTGGCGGGTAGTTCCAGGGACGGATACGAGGGGAGAGGAGCAGGCGACGCAAATAGCCGGTGACCCGGCCGTTGACTCGGTTTATCCTATCCTAATCCGTCCCACTACTCCAATTCGCCGAGGCAATCGTGGCTTACCTACTTGTGTATTAGAGATGGGCATTTACCCGATAAATTTCCGAGACTCGGAAATTTATCCATTTATACCCATATTTTCCCAGGAATTTTTAATTTATACCGGGTAAAAATTAAAATCAATTAAAATGTTTGTAATTACGATATTTTACAATATATCGTTAAGATTTATTATGAAATTAGCACATATTTAGTTTTTAAATTAAGTACTGTGTAAAAAAGTACTTATAAAGTGTACAATTTACGTTTTGGTTACAAAAAGACCTGACATCAATGATATACTATATAAACAAGAGGCAGATATGTTATAGGCGCGCGCGCTGTGAAGACTCGAATACGACCCAATTGGAACGTCTTGTAATCAGTCTGCGCCAAGCGCCTCGTCGAGCGTACCGCGTCGTAAGTTCCTGTGTCCTTACCAAGATATATTAAAAATGCCATCGTGTGTGTTTCGAAAGTGTACCAATTATGATTCTAAAGTTAACAAAGTACAAGGGATCTCTTATCACATGTGAGTATGCAAAAATAGTTTGATTGTTTAGTACATTTCAATTATTTTTCACTCACTGACGCCATGTTCAGACAAAGAAAGAGAGATTCTAGTTTTGACGTGAGAGCGACAAGGATGCGTGCGCTGCGGACATAGATTAGTTAGTGCAGAATCGAATACTGATGGTGACTTCAGTGCCTAAAATTAATGTTCAGTTGTTTTTTATTATTGTTCGTTATTATAATACTATCTAATGTGTGTAATGGACTAATTTAATAAACATTAAAATAGTTTCACTGAATTCGATTTTCTACTATTATAATACATTATACTGATAATTGAGGATTACTATTGTTTTTCTTTTTATCAATTAGGTTTCCGAGTTTTTTCCGACACTGAATTGTTAAATATTTCAATATACATGATTCACTTTTATAACATGTTTTATTTCTTACCCATGTACTTTCTTTTCAAATAAGTGTCCTCTCTACAACAAAAAATGTTACTCTATGCATAAGAAACATTTGACGAGGAATCATTGAAAACTATTGCTATCTCTTTCATTCGCATGCTCTTTTATATCTTTTGTCTTACTTATCAGTAAAACTTGTCGATGTGTGTAGTTTTGGATTGCTCGGAACAGACCTAAAACGCAAATTACTATGAACGTAACATATCTGTATTATAATATATCATTGCCTGACATGATATAGGTATCTTTATTCTGACTCATTCGCAGCCAATTGGTTTTAGACGATAAATGTTATGCCGGGGCGACGAACAAGTTTGCCAAATGCCGGAATTCTATTGAACGGCTAGGCGATCATCGAATCGTAATCGTAAGGCCCGCCTTACACGAATGTCAGCCAACTTAATTACACTCTCTCTCTCTCTGTCAGAGGAAAGACGTCCACTGCTGGACAAAGGCCTCCCCCAAGGATTTCCATAACGACCGGATGCGGGCAGCGCAGGACCGGTCGTTATGGAACTTAGTTACTAACTCTCTCAAAAACACGCTTGCATAAAATTTTCTCGATAGAAAAATATTGCGAAGTTACCTCCAAATCCTATCTAATATTATAAATGTGAAAGTGAGTTTGTTTGTTACCTCTTCACACTTTATCTACTTAACCAATCTTCCTATTTCACATACACATAGTTAGAAGTACTGAGAAGGACATAGGATACTTTTCATCCCGGGAAAAAGCACTGTTCCCGAAGGAAATTCACGCGGGCGAAGCTGCGGGCAAAAGTTAGTCTATAATACAACTGAAGATGTTTTGATTTTTTTGTTAATTCTACTTTAAACAGCCATATACTAAAAATGCATCATTATTTTCAAAATATTATTTGACTACATATGATTTTAAATCTGTTGTTTATGTTTTTTTAATATTTGAACCGAAAACAACTAGTTATTTATCTTCCTTATAATCAAAACACACCTAATATTTATACTTTAATTAATATTTTATCAGTATTAAAGAAAATAAGGATAATTTACTTTCATTTTAATTTCTTCCCGGTATAAATAAAAAATATCGGGTATAAATGGGTATAAATTATTTTTTACCAATTCTACCCATTCTTTCCCATTTTTACCTTCCGGAAATTTATCCAAGCGCCCATCTCTAGATTGACAGATGCTTCCCCAATTCAAATTTTCGCATGACCTACTTTTGCAGCTGTTGATACAAGTAACATTAACGAAGTTCTATAGACATACATCTACACCACACGTAAATAAACCTTTTTATTCATCCCTCCATATCTTACAAAGCGATCATGGTGGTGTAACTACATACATCTACTGACCAGTAGTCTATATGAACTTACCAAGTACATCTTTAGGTTAAATGTCAGTCAATCGACGAACATAAAACATTTTTGGTGTAACATTTTGCTTTCGACCGCAGCAAAATGAAAATAAATAGCTCCTCATGGTATGCACAAACACTCGTTCAGCCCACATTAATATTTATATTTAGGAATAGTAAACACATGGTACATCAATGGTACATCTCGAGTATCATGAAATTGGGCCTCGCATAAATCAGAACAACTATTCATGAAGATAGAGCAATAAATGTCTTTCATTCGTTATGAACATGCCAAGTCGGGTAATGAACCTCAAACCTATTCAGTTCATATCGGCTCACTACCGTAATGCTGGCTTATGTTAATTATACTCATGCTCCCAACTGCGACTGCCCCACTGTTGCCACAATAGTTTTGCTGCATGTCCTCTTTATATCTCTATTAGTTTATTACTATCTTTTAATACCATATAAGGTATGTTTGCGCTTCTAAAAAATCCCGCACCTTCACCCTTCGTGAACTGAAGTACGGTTCTATTAACAACCTTAAAACCGCAACAAACAAAGTACCTAAGTTTGTAAAGGCAAGTTCAAAAATAAATTTAACGATTTGTTTTGAAACATTTAACCGGGTTAAATGATTTGAGGATTCGACGCTTGAAACGTATTTACTAAGCTTGAATTCATGGGAAAGAGCTATTGGGGTTACATAAGCAAATCCAATGACGCGACGTGATGAAATGGGTATACAAAATTATAAACACACGTCTCTTTCCACACTATCCTGCCTATTGCTAATGCTTTTAGAAGCAAACGAATTTATTAGTTTCCATATTATCGTCACTATTACAATCTGCACACCCACACAAGTCAGCCAGCGCTGCAGTCCATCTAATCATGCAACAGGCTTGAGTGACGACAAGCCGGAGCCATTCGGACAATAAGCGATAGAGTACGCCGTACGCCTTCCAAATTCATTTATTACCATTTGTAGTACACTTGTACCACAAGTTTGTGCATTATGTAGGACACTCCTCAGATCTGGTATAACTAGATATAGGCCGGTCGACAAGTCGCAAAAAGTGGACTTTCGTAGAAAAAGGTCGGAATTTAATGAAACTTGGAGATGTTGTTCAGGGATGGTTATTTAACATTTTGTCAAGTTTTGGACCTCGAGGACCTTGTGCAAAAAGAGGAGGGGGGGAAAAACTGAAAAAAAATCGACTTTTCGTCAGTTTTTCGTCAATATTTTTTTTTCCTTACATCCTACTGCAAAAGCATCCCAGTACTTTTTTGTAGAGCGTTAAATTTCCCACAATTTTCACTAAACAAACTTATTTGTAAGTCAATTCGTTACCGAGATATGGCGCTACGAAAGAAAAGTCAATTTTCAAAAATCGCTAAAAAATGGCGAAAATGCAGAATTCCACCTTTCTTCATATACCTATATCAGAATAATGATGAAGTGTTGTTTCTATTATGGTCCCTTGTTACAATAACCAATATTTGAAACCCCCCCCCCCTCCCTTCCCTACCCAACCCCAAATACCAGCTCCGGTGCTACAGACTTTGCTGCACTTGCAGGAAACAATTTGGAGGATGTTATCTGACCTATCATTTTTGGTTGTGGGTATTGGTAGTACCCCTCGCGTGGTTAGCCTCCAGCCCCACACTGATGGGAGAAATTAATTACCTAACCACGCTTGCACTTGTTGAAAAATGCGGAGAGAGTGGTAATTGGCAGCGTCCCTTGTCGGTGGTAGGCGGGCTAGACGACCTGCTGTACCGATTATTCACACGATTAGTTACGAAGGCTAAATTGCAACTAGCCCGCCTACCCTCCGCATTTACCAGCAAGATCGAATTCCAAACACCACTATCCTACAGAAGACTCAAATGATGGGCATAGAATCTCTCCTTATTCAGGGACAATTAAGATGGTGTGGACATCTAGTATGCATGGACGATGCTAGGCTACCTAAGTCTGTTTTCTATTCACAGCTGTATAAAGACAAACGCAAAGCTGGAGGACAATACCTGCGTTACAAAGATGTCCTAAAACGTCACCTAGCTGCATGTGAGATTCCAACAAAACATTGGGAAGAGTTTGCGAGGCAGAGGCAAGCATGGCGCAGCTCTGTCAAAGAGGAAGTTAATAAATTTGAATAGAATCGGGTATCAGATCTCCACTCTAAACGCCTCCTACGAAAAACCCGTCCCAAGCCTTCCTACACGTACACATACAACAACTTAGGTCAGTTGCACTGTGTGCCATGCAACCGGATCTTCAAAACCAAGTTTGGTTTTGCTAGCCATATCTGTTCCCATCTACGGAGATTACAGGATTCGCCGTTGACGGACACGTCAGGGAGGACATGACTATCATTCCCCACAACCAAAAATGCTGGCCCAGATAACATCCTCCAAATTGTTTCCTGCAAGTGCAGCAAAGGCTGTAGCACCGGAGCTGGCGGCTGCAAGAAAGCAGGTCTTAGATGCTCAGCAATTTGCAAGTACTGCACAGGCCACTCCTGTGAAAACGCCCCCACAACTGATTTGAACGAGGAGGACTCATCAGAGATAATCGACGAATACGACAACGGCGAGGACGTCCTTAACAGCCTGATCGCTCAGGAGGACGACGAGCTATTAAAAGCAGAACCAACGGCTAAGGAATCTTGACAGGAGCTGTAATGAGTACAAATGAGTACCTATGTATGAGCACCTTTCAACAATAATATCTCTGTTGCTTATAATTTATGCTTTGTGAATACCTTAATTTTGTTAATTACATTAATTTTGTTCATGAAAGGACTTTGTCTTTTTTTACCTGCTCTGGAATAATAATGTAGTGGAGGGAGGGGGACAGGTCTAAAAAGTAACTAATATCAATACCAATATTACCGACATGATAATATGGTTGGAATGAAATTACAGAAGAAAATAAGCTTTTGAGAATTGGGGATGGGTCCCGGAGGAGGGGGGCGGGGAGGGGGTTCAAATATTAGTTATTGTAATAAGGGACCATAATAGAAACAACACTTCATCATTATTCTGATATAGGTATATGAAGAAAAAAGGTGGAATTCTGCATTTTCGCCATTTTTTAGCGATTTTTGAAAATTGACTTTTCTTTCGTAGCGCCATATCTCAGTAACGAATTGACTTACAAATAAGTTTGTTTAGTGAAAATTGTGGGAAATTTAACGCTCTACAAAAAAGTACTGGGATGCTTTTGCAGTAGGATGTAAGGAAAAAAAAATATTGACGAAAAACTGACGAAAGGTCGATTTTTTTTCAGTTTTTCCCCCCTCCTCTTTTTGCACAAGGTCCTCGAGGTCCAAAACTTGACAAAATGTTAATTAACCATCCCTGAACAACATCTCCAAGTTTCATTAAATTCCGACCTTTTTCTATCTGAAACTACCTGTCGACTGGGCTAATAATCAATTTCCAGCAGCAGACAATCTTTATTATGCAATTAGACGGTTTTCGCATGTTACGAAGTATGATTTGCAGATCCCCTTTCGGCTGTAGCCAGCAGCGCCGGGGCCGGGTGGAACTCCGCCGTCAGACGCACACTTTCAACTTGCAGTTCACACGCTTTGTTCCAATACAATGACTCTCTACGTTCTATTTGTTTTCATTCAGACGACCTTTGTTGATAATAAACAATATCGCGACTTTAATGAAAGAAATCATGTACCGTGAGATTTTTTATCAATTATTTTGCAACAGTCGCATTCCAGTCCGTTTGTTCTATGTGCCCTCTTAACTCAGAAGTGTTTCATAACCAATTTAGTTCATGGAGCCACTGTATTACTTGGAAAATATAAAGTGGTTCTTAATGCACCGTAAAACTATACAGTGACGAAGAAGGATTTCGCGAAGCTTCCCACGTCCGTCGAATCGGTTTACGTCAGTGCGCCCATTACGCCCGAAATATCTACGAGAACTCTAGGCGCTAGCGTTCGCTCAAAAGCATGTCAATCAATTTACATTAGGCCTGTGGTAGACCACGAATAAAACGCATGCGTACATTATTTCTATAGACATCGTATTTTGATACATATACATGGTAAAGCTGCCACTTGAATTTGGGGATGATAGGTGTATGTGTATATTGTGTTCTTCCCTCAAAATACATGATTTCACGTCAACACTCAAGGCTGGCTCTCCCAGACCAGCAGGCTTACTCTCGAAACTACTTCCAATCTCAATTTAATTTCAATGCAATTCCAATCTTGCCTAAATTTGCTACTCTTGAAATGATCGTTACTGCGATTGGATCGTCCTTGAGATTGCGTCTCAATTGGCTTCGAGATTTTCGTTGTGTCACGAAGTTAGCTACAGTTCCACCTTACGTCAACACGTGACATCTAATATTGAACGAGTGAATGAATGAAAACTTCGAATAAAACAATGAAATTAGAGTATTTTTAGTGAAATTATTTATTTAAAATGTCTCTTTTATTATAAAAATAAAATTCTTGCTAATTACATTAGTTTTATATAAGAATTATCAAATTAAATACTTCTAAAATTTTTTATGGCTGTATGAGTTTGTTTCTGTGCTTCATTTGCATGAAATTTTAAAACGTGACCAAGTTTACACAAAAACAATGGTACTTAAAAAAGTTTTTGATTTTTGAAATATTTTAAGTGGTTTAAGTGCACGGTGCTCCATAGTTTGTGTGATAAAGTAAAAATGAAGCTTGCAGTCGCGCCCATGTACCCAAGGGTCCTCGACATTTTCGTGTTGTTTACTCGGATAAAATTGAGGTAATTATTTCACTTTGTTTTTTCTGCACAATAATTCATGTTTTTTGTTTTCAAATACTAATTGATAGTCATCTTAGTGATTTTATGCAGCACAATAATAATATTATATGCCTATTGTTGTAGAAATGGCAAACAGACCAACCTCGCACCAAATGGAAGCCTTAGTGGAATTCCTGGAGCGAAATCCAGGAATAGCACGAGGCCTCCTACGGACGCAGCAGGCTAAGGTAGAAACGAGACGGAAGTGGCAGGAGTTTGCTACTACCACAAATGCCTTGGGTGGGGTAATAAAAGATGGGCAGGCTTGGGCCAAGGTAAGCGAGCAATAAAATACATATTTTAGCAATGTTAATCTTTAATACCTATTAATAATTAAATCACAATCATTTGCTTTCCATGGCTTAGTACTGGGCTGAAAAGAAGTCTGCCCTGAAGAAGCTCTGCCAGCAAAGGGCCCAGTCAATGAGGCGCACAGGGGGTGGCTTTGACATACTGCCCGAGCTGTCGCTACTTGAGCAGAGGTTGGTGGCAGTCATGGGTGGGGACTCCTTTGCAACAGGCAGTAGGGGGCTAGCTGTAGACCCCTTTCCACAAAGTAATGTAAGTATATTAATCAATATTAATTCTGCACTCTAATACGATCAATATTGCTATTGAGTTATTAAATTGGACATCCATTGTTCTTTGCAGTTGCAGCCTAGTCCCTCAATTCTGGAGCAACCATCGACGTCACAGGCCCAGGCACAGGCTGCTGAAGACATTGGAAATGTACTTGTTCTTGAAACACAAGAGGTCCAAATAGAGCAAGTACAAAATCCATTGTCTCCTGTAATGGAGGCAGGGCTGCGGGTAGAGGACAGCGAGCAGCAAGGTGGTGCAAGTTTTGTGCAGTCTGGTAAGCATTGTATTAATAATAATACCCTTACTGGCCATTTACGATATAAAAACGTATCCATGAGCAAACACAAGACTAAAATATTGTTCATTATTTTTTCAGCAAGTCGCCGAGCACCTCGCCTTGGTCAACAAAGTCGTCAGAGTCGCCGTGTGTCATTTTTAGACACACAAGTCCGGCGCTTTGAGGAGATCGAGTCGAGGCGTGTCGAAGCAGAGACGCAGACTGCACAAGCCTTGAGCCAAATTGCTGCTGCTGTAATGGAGATGGTCCGGCTTCTCTCAGTTTATCTAGGAGAGAGACGGGACCATTCCATTAATTAATTTATAATTTAAATGTACATAATGTTAGAAATAAATAATAATTATTAAATGTATGTATTAGTAATTTTTAGGTATTAATTTAAATAAGAAATATAAATTTTACAAATTAAAAGGTTTAGAAATAAATAATAATTATTAAATGTATGTATTAGTAATTTTTAGGTATTAATTTAAATAAGAAATATAAATTTTACAAATTAAAAGGTTTAGAAATAAATAATAATTATTAAATGTATGTATTAGTAATTTTTAGGTATTAATTTAAATAAGAAATATAAATTTTACAAATTAAAAGGTATTTTATTTAAAAATTTAGGAATATAGTTTCAGAGTTATTCTTGATAGTGTTAGAATATGGGTATAGTATACAGGTATATAACTAGGGTCATAAATAAGGCAAAGTAGGTTAATCCACATAATTTTATTAAAACTTTCCAATTAAAGTTGTTTATTCTGAATTGTGTCTCAATATCTTTTAATTTCAAAGCTACATACTACTAGGGCTTCGGAACGACCACTGCTGAGAAGAAACCCCGAAAGAAACTCATTGAACAGTGTTGGTCCCTATTATGCCAGAGGGGTCTGTTATATATTTTTATTTATTAGTTCGTTCTTTGTGTATGTAACAGTTACATTATCAGTTAACAATAAGTACACCATAAACATGTTATGTCTGTAATGGAGAAACTACTGTAAAATACATATTTATAAAGGCTCTTTATGTATTCTAATAACAAACATCTAGGATAATAAGTATTACGATTATACCAATAGTAAAGAATGCTACTCTGCAAAGTGACACTATTAATTTTTATTTTTACTTTCTTACATAACATAATCTATTGACGGACATGTGCTGCCCACAACTGTTGAACAAGATTTGCTCTTGCCTCAATTCCTCTTTGGAGGTCTACAGAAGTTCCACCTCTCTCATGCGGTACAGATTCTAGGTGAAATCCAGCTCTAGGCCTTGTGTTGACAGAATTTTCTCCTTCCTCCAAAAATAAATGTGCCCTGTTACACTTATTATGGAGTACACAGCAAGCATTTATGATTTTTGCTGCGACATCAGGGTGATAATGCAATACCCTATGCCCCAACAAACACCTCCACCGATTTTTGAGCACACCAATAGTGCGCTCAACTGTATTGCGTGCTGTTACATGAAGTTTTGTATAATGCTCCTCTGGAGAGCCAGCATCGGCATCCACAATTGGCGTCATCATGTACTCCCTTTGTGCATATCCAGAATCTCCTAAAAACAATTTGATTATAAGAAATAATGTCACTATGGTAAATGTATGCGAAATGAAAAGTAAGAAAAAAATACCAAGTAAAATTGCCGATTCACCAGAGTTTATTAATTGAATCATGTGGTCTTTCACTGGATGTTGGTTCCAGATAAAACTGTCATGAGTTGCTCCGCCAAATGATGCATCAACACTTAATATATTTAATTCAGAGTCACAAATCTGTAATGAAAATGAATAATGTAGTCTACTAGTCATACTATACACAAAAATATTGAATAATATTCAAATGTTTATATTAAAAATGGGTACATACTATTAATACGTTCCTGGAATGGAAATGTTTACGGTTAAAAAACCTTTCTTCATTTTCAGCAGGACGTACTAAGGCCACATGTGTCCCGTCTATACATCCTATCACTCCAGGGATGCCAAATCTTTCATAAAATCTGGAAACAACTGATTCTCAACACACATTTTAAACAAAAAATAATAAACAATAATTTAATTTAAATGCACTATAAAAACCTTCTTTTAACACTATCCCGTTCTTGTTGGGTTTGGGGAAATTTTATGTATTTTTGTAGGATCCCGGGGCTGTTTAATGCTGCTGTCACATCCCTTATAGCTCGGGATACAGACTGTTGTGACATGGGAGTACCTAGTGAAGTTCCCACTAGACGTTGGTAGCTCCCAGTCGCAAAGAAAGATAGCGCTACTAGTATCTGTAAACCAATGAAACACTTCTTAGTTTGGCAAACTTGCGTGTTTGATTATTGTGAACAACACAAAATTACAATAAAATTACCTTGTATTTCGTATTGATATCGCTTTTTCTTTTAGGAAATGGCATCAAGGGTTCTAGTTCTTTACACAATTCTTCGAAAAAAGCCTTGGTAACTCGATAGTTCGCCTTAAATTCGTTATCGCTCATAGCGAGGGCTTTATCGGCGTACCGGGCAATCCGACGCAAATTACGCGTTTCTCGTAGGTCCTGCCTATAAGCTTCCTTGAGAATAACAGTTTGCAACACCAAACGGGCCATGTTAAGTACTTTTTTTGTAAAAAATAAAAGAACTCAATCCTAACAAAGTAACTCTTTAGCTATTGTGCCAATAAACAATAATAACACAATCTCAACGCAATAAGCAGCTGTCAAAATGGCGTCAAGAGTTCCGTTTCACAACTTCGAAACGCAATCCCAATGACATTTAGTTCACTCAATTTCCACGCAATTTAATTCCAATGTGGCGCTACTATCGAATTCAAGAGTGCCATTTGATGTTTCTTGGATTGACATTGGACTTGGATATTGGAATTGTGATTCGAGAGTAAGCCTGCAGATCCGTACCAGGCGGGTTTGTAGATAATTATAACTGAGTGTTAAGTTTTGTTTAAAATTCGTACGACAGAAGAAATCTGTAGAAGACCTTTAAATCTCAATTTATCCTGTAACGTTAAATATCAAACCATTCCACCTTGCCTCATTGTGGCACATTAACATTATTATGTAAGATGATTGTCTGGGGGACACGCGCAAGCGTGACATTTACGGTCGGGGAGCGAATCGCGCGCAGCTTCAACTTCGCCCCAAATTGACTTCTGGCCTTCGATCCACTGAAGTAGGACAGCATTTCGTGGACTACCATTTATACTCGTCAAATATTTAGTTGTTTGTATAGTGACTTTAAAAGGAACAGGTATGGTTAAAGTTATAGGGTTATAGGCATGCATGTGCCAGAATTTAAACCACTCTGTTTCAAATTTACTTTTCCATCCGTAAGATTAAAACGTGCTAAAAGATGACTTTGATTATCTCAAAAGTGATAAGTAAGTAGGTAATAAAAGTCATTTGTGCATCTGATGTAAATAGGTAAGGTACCAAATATGTAGTGTTAGACTGCTAATGTTCTGTTTTAATTTTTAACATCTGATGTAAAAACCGAATAGCCTGGGTAACGATTGTTCAAAATGAATTTAGCAGAATTTCCTGTTTATTGCTAATCGGGAGACGTATAGATAGTTATGAAAACAAAAACCGGCTTTAAAAATAAATCAAAGCACCCGATAGGTAGTGCGCATGTTTAATGTTATTGTGAGGCTGCATCTTGCAACACCGGCACCGGCGACGAGCCTGTTACATGACAGATTATCTGTCTCTCTGTCTGCGTCGCCAAACCCAGACGCCAGACAACACACCCGGATAGGTCATTCCACTTATCAAACAAACCTATTATCATTATGTTAATCGCCTCTTGCACTGACACGGCCTCGTTATATCCAGTTATTGGAGAAAGTACTACTACAATAAAGAATTTATTAGTGTCGTTTCCTTAAAAACCAACAAGTTTCACAGGTTTTTAATATCTATTAGATAATTTGTATAACGTTTTGCCGAAATCAAGTTATATTAAATAATTTTCTAAAAAAAACACCATCAGTTTCGTAATATCGGTTTTAATGTCTTTTAGTCGGATTATATTTGACTGGTTTAGTTGGTTCATCTATTTTTTCTACAGTTATTTTTCCATTTCAATGTTCCTCAATAGTAGCTATTGCTTTTTAAAAATGTGTTTGGTTTTCCTTTTAAGTACAAGCGTATGTGTGCAGTGTAAAAATCGCATTACCGTTAGACATGTGTCATCGCGGCCTGGTTACGGGGCGCTGCCACGGGCCACCAAACCTGCAGGCTTACTCTCGAATCACAATTCCAATATCCAAGTCCAATGTCAATCCAAGAAACATCAAATGGCACTCTTGAATTCGATAGTAGCGCCACATTGGAATTAAATTGCGTGGAAATTGAGTGAACTAAATGTCATTGGGATTGCGTTTCGAAGTTGTGAAACGGAACTCTTGACGCCATTTTGACAGCTGCTTATTGCGTTGAGATTGTGTTATTATTGTTTATTGGCACAATAGCTAAAGAGTTACTTTGTTAGGATTGAGTTCTTTTATTTTTTACAAAAAAAGTACTTAACATGGCCCGTTTGGTGTTGCAAACTGTTATTCTCAAGGAAGCTTATAGGCAGGACCTACGAGAAACGCGTAATTTGCGTCGGATTGCCCGGTACGCCGATAAAGCCCTCGCTATGAGCGATAACGAATTTAAGGCGAACTATCGAGTTACCAAGGCTTTTTTCGAAGAATTGTGTAAAGAACTAGAACCCTTGATGCCATTTCCTAAAAGAAAAAGCGATATCAATACGAAATACAAGGTAATTTTATTGTAATTTTGTGTTGTTCACAATAATCAAACACGCAAGTTTGCCAAACTAAGAAGTGTTTCATTGGTTTACAGATACTAGTAGCGCTATCTTTCTTTGCGACTGGGAGCTACCAACGTCTAGTGGGAACTTCACTAGGTACTCCCATGTCACAACAGTCTGTATCCCGAGCTATAAGGGATGTGACAGCAGCATTAAACAGCCCCGGGATCCTACAAAAATACATAAAATTTCCCCAAACCCAACAAGAACGGGATAGTGTTAAAAGAAGGTTTTTATAGTGCATTTAAATTAAATTATTGTTTATTATTTTTTGTTTAAAATGTGTGTTGAGAATCAGTTGTTTCCAGATTTTATGAAAGATTTGGCATCCCTGGAGTGATAGGATGTATAGACGGGACACATGTGGCCTTAGTACGTCCTGCTGAAAATGAAGAAAGGTTTTTTAACCGTAAACATTTCCATTCCAGGAACGTATTAATAGTATGTACCCATTTTTAATATAAACATTTGAATATTATTCAATATTTTTTGTGTATAGTATGACTAGTAGACTACATTATTCATTTTCATTACAGATTTGTGACTCTGAATTAAATATATTAAGTGTTGATGCATCATTTGGCGGAGCAACTCATGACAGTTTTATCTGGAACCAACATCCAGTGAAAGACCACATGATTCAATTAATAAACTCTGGTGAATCGGCAATTTTACTTGGTATTTTTTTCTTACTTTTCATTTCGCATACATTTACCATAGTGACATTATTTCTTATAATCAAATTGTTTTTAGGAGATTCTGGATATGCACAAAGGGAGTACATGATGACGCCAATTGTGGATGCCGATGCTGGCTCTCCAGAGGAGCATTATACAAAACTTCATGTAACAGCACGCAATACAGTTGAGCGCACTATTGGTGTGCTCAAAAATCGGTGGAGGTGTTTGTTGGGGCATAGGGTATTGCATTATCACCCTGATGTCGCAGCAAAAATCATAAATGCTTGCTGTGTACTCCATAATAAGTGTAACAGGGCACATTTATTTTTGGAGGAAGGAGAAAATTCTGTCAACACAAGGCCTAGAGCTGGATTTCACCTAGAATCTGTACCGCATGAGAGAGGTGGAACTTCTGTAGACCTCCAAAGAGGAATTGAGGCAAGAGCAAATCTTGTTCAACAGTTGTGGGCAGCACATGTCCGTCAATAGATTATGTTATGTAAGAAAGTAAAAATAAAAATTAATAGTGTCACTTTGCAGAGTAGCATTCTTTACTATTGGTATAATCGTAATACTTATTATCCTAGATGTTTGTTATTAGAATACATAAAGAGCCTTTATAAATATGTATTTTACAGTAGTTTCTCCATTACAGACATAACATGTTTATGGTGTACTTATTGTTAACTGATAATGTAACTGTTACATACACAAAGAACGAACTAATAAATAAAAATATATAACAGACCCCTCTGGCATAATAGGGACCAACACTGTTCAATGAGTTTCTTTCGGGGTTTCTTCTCAGCAGTGGTCGTTCCGAAGCCCTAGTAGTATGTAGCTTTGAAATTAAAAGATATTGAGACACAATTCAGAATAAACAACTTTAATTGGAAAGTTTTAATAAAATTATGTGGATTAACCTACTTTGCCTTATTTATGACCCTAGTTATATACCTGTATACTATACCCATATTCTAACACTATCAAGAATAACTCTGAAACTATATTCCTAAATTTTTAAATAAAATACCTTTTAATTTGTAAAATTTATATTTCTTATTTAAATTAATACCTAAAAATTACTAATACATACATTTAATAATTATTATTTATTTCTAAACCTTTTAATTTGTAAAATTTATATTTCTTATTTAAATTAATACCTAAAAATTACTAATACATACATTTAATAATTATTATTTATTTCTAAACCTTTTAATTTGTAAAATTTATATTTCTTATTTAAATTAATACCTAAAAATTACTAATACATACATTTAATAATTATTATTTATTTCTAACATTATGTACATTTAAATTATAAATTAATTAATGGAATGGTCCCGTCTCTCTCCTAGATAAACTGAGAGAAGCCGGACCATCTCCATTACAGCAGCAGCAATTTGGCTCAAGGCTTGTGCAGTCTGCGTCTCTGCTTCGACACGCCTCGACTCGATCTCCTCAAAGCGCCGGACTTGTGTGTCTAAAAATGACACACGGCGACTCTGACGACTTTGTTGACCAAGGCGAGGTGCTCGGCGACTTGCTGAAAAATAATGAACAATATTTTAGTCTTGTGTTTGCTCATGGATACGTTTTTATATCGTAAATGGCCAGTAAGGGTATTATTATTAATACAATGCTTACCAGACTGCACAAAACTTGCACCACCTTGCTGCTCGCTGTCCTCTACCCGCAGCCCTGCCTCCATTACAGGAGACAATGGATTTTGTACTTGCTCTATTTGGACCTCTTGTGTTTCAAGAACAAGTACATTTCCAATGTCTTCAGCAGCCTGTGCCTGGGCCTGTGACGTCGATGGTTGCTCCAGAATTGAGGGACTAGGCTGCAACTGCAAAGAACAATGGATGTCCAATTTAATAACTCAATAGCAATATTGATCGTATTAGAGTGCAGAATTAATATTGATTAATATACTTACATTACTTTGTGGAAAGGGGTCTACAGCTAGCCCCCTACTGCCTGTTGCAAAGGAGTCCCCACCCATGACTGCCACCAACCTCTGCTCAAGTAGCGACAGCTCGGGCAGTATGTCAAAGCCACCCCCTGTGCGCCTCATTGACTGGGCCCTTTGCTGGCAGAGCTTCTTCAGGGCAGACTTCTTTTCAGCCCAGTACTAAGCCATGGAAAGCAAATGATTGTGATTTAATTATTAATAGGTATTAAAGATTAACATTGCTAAAATATGTATTTTATTGCTCGCTTACCTTGGCCCAAGCCTGCCCATCTTTTATTACCCCACCCAAGGCATTTGTGGTAGTAGCAAACTCCTGCCACTTCCGTCTCGTTTCTACCTTAGCCTGCTGCGTCCGTAGGAGGCCTCGTGCTATTCCTGGATTTCGCTCCAGGAATTCCACTAAGGCTTCCATTTGGTGCGAGGTTGGTCTGTTTGCCATTTCTACAACAATAGGCATATAATATTATTATTGTGCTGCATAAAATCACTAAGATGACTATCAATTAGTATTTGAAAACAAAAAACATGAATTATTGTGCAGAAAAAACAAAGTGAAATAATTACCTCAATTTTATCCGAGTAAACAACACGAAAATGTCGAGGACCCTTGGGTACATGGGCGCGACTGCAAGCTTCATTTTTACTTTATCACACAAACTATGGAGCACCGTGCACTTAAACCACTTAAAATATTTCAAAAATCAAAAACTTTGTTAAGTACCATTGTTTTTGTGTAAACTTGGTCACGTTTTAAAATTTCATGCAAATGAAGCACAGAAACAAACTCATACAGCCATAAAAAATTTTAGAAGTATTTAATTTGATAATTCTTATATAAAACTAATGTAATTAGCAAGAATTTTATTTTTATAATAAAAGAGACATTTTAAATAAATAATTTCACTAAAAATACTCTAATTTCATTGTTTTATTCGAAGTTTTCATTCATTCACTCGTTCAATATTAGATGTCACGTGTTGACGTAAGGTGGAACTGTAGCTAACTTCGTGACACAACGAAAATCTCGAAGCCAATTGAGACGCAATCTCAAGGACGATCCAATCGCAGTAACGATCATTTCAAGAGTAGCAAATTTAGGCAAGATTGGAATTGCATTGAAATTAAATTGAGATTGGAAGTAGTTTCGAGAGTAAGCCTGCTGTTCTTACACTGTACCCTTATTCAACAACTATGGTACATTTCGCCGAATTCGCAACACCGGCTTATTCATGTTGCGCCATTATTTAACGGAACGAAATTAAACTTTAGATGAAAGTGCTTCTGAATATATAACTTTACCAAAAAAATATTCACTTCACTTTTATTGACATCATCTACATCTCATTTTCTTTGTGGTTTTTCGGTTCACTACCACTTCTTGTAAGTTTTATCCAATTTATCCCTCGAGCCTTGTGGTATCAGCTAATAATGAATTACCTAACAAAGACTGTTATTGTCTGATATATTTGTTTTATAGTATTCGGCGCTTATCAGGCTTTTAGCAAACACATTTATTACTATCCATAGGTTTACATTATGTATTTACCCTTTTATCAATTAGTTTTCCGCTGTGCTATTTTTACCACGAGATGTGTACGTGATTCACCCAACCAGATGATAAGCCTTTTATTATTAAACAATGTAATTACATATATCACTCTTCATTATATGTAAACCTACTCAAAATAGAGTATTTTTATACCAAAAATACGAATGTATCTAATAATAATAATAAAATAACGGGTGCTAGTTTTAGCTCTTAAGAAATACACTGGCAAATATCACAAAGTTTTTTTATATTTTGACCTAGTTTGAAATTAGTATTAGGCTGTTCAATATAGTTATTAATATTCCATTCAAATTTTGAGGCATGAAGCTCTTTCATTGCTTTTCTAAACTTGGCTGGTGCTTTTATAACTCGCCTTGTATCTAGATTACGAAAATAGGCTGGCCTCCGCCTAGCTATTAGAGAACTGATAATTAACAGCTGGTTTAGACGTCTATCGCCAAGTGTAAAATTACTGCAAACGCTAAGCAGATTTCCTATCTGAGACAAAGAATTGGCGCGTTTAACAGTGCCAAGGAAGCAGCCAACATAGCCTAGTAATTAAATTGTTATTTTGAGTAAACCTGAGCAACAAATACCTAAATATAAACTAGTAGACAAAGCTATCGCAAGAAGGAGGGTTTTTTAATATTATCTTTATACATTATTGCGTATTTATGTAGTATAATATAATAATAATCAATCAAACGAAAATAGATTGATCGATACAAACGTTTGTACCTATTTACACAGCAAATGCACGTAGGCCAGTCCACTGAGTCGTAACCGTGACTGGTTTACGTACCTGCCTAATATGATGGTACGGGAAATCCTAAGAAAAAAAATGACAAATTATTTTTATATTCTTTTAACTTTTTGGGGAAATAACAACAACAAAATTGAAATCAAGAATGAAGTAAATTTTGCGAGGATACAAGTTTAGAATACATAGTTTTTTAAGTTGAACGTAGCTAATCGCCAAGACGACACGTTTATACTAACTGCCACGCCGGCCCAAGGCCGCGGAAACGGTTTTACATACGATAAATCTGTTTGCGTACGTGCCTGACCAACTCCGATCAATTCCGCAACTGACTTCTTTCAAATACCCATTTTATAACCATTCTACAACCGACGTTTTCACCAACGTTTTCCTTCCCGTAACATGCCATAATACTTCGTTCGTTTATATAATTCTAGTATTTTCAACCTGCCAATAAATACATTTATAACATTTCAATAAAGTTTTGTAAACTCATATCCATAAGCCTCAAAGCATCAACTCATAAGCATCTGTAACCTGCAAAACAAAGCATCAACTGGACTAGTCCATACCGAAGGTAGGTCATTGTAATTAAAGATGTCTCCCGCCTTTGTGATGTGGTGAATTCCGCAGTAAACGTAGTCAGTGTTATTTCTAAGAAATATTTCATTTACTATTCAACTTCACTTAGATGCATCATGCATGTTAGTGACTCAAGCTAATGACGTTTCAAATGGACTGATGGCTACTTGTAAGGTAAATATGTAAACGTAATTACTAAACAAACTATTATCGGATGAATAAACTACGCACCGGTAATTGCTAGAGTTCATTAGATAAAATAATAAACGATACCTAGTGATTAGGATAGTACAAAAGAAATAGAAGAGAAATTATACTTCTAACAAAATCAAAGCAAGCCTCGTCGAACTAAAAACTGAGTCACATTATGTATAACTGTGGTACTTATCTAATCTCCTGATTTCCTGTCCATTACATCCATTTATTCAATGTAGAGTCGAATGCAATAAAATCAATATTCCGACAATTATGACTCATTCATATTGAAAAATCTTTACAAAATGAGGAAGCATTTATTACAAGTTTGTCCCCAATATCATTTGCTAACTTTGCATGTGTGATGTGTGTGACAATGACAATGTTGCGTGTGTGAGTACGGAATGTATGATGTGATGTTCGTCGTGTGAAGTGCTTATCGCTCGACAGGAAGTGGCTTGGTTTATTATTCGTGTCGTGCTCTGCGTCGGCGCAAGCCAGGATAACTACGCCTGCGCCTGTCCAGATACCACACTAACGGGACCTACAGATAATAATCTCTAATTAACAGAGAAACTCATAGATGTCAACGTTTGCATGCTGTAATGGCAGACTGACGATGTTGTCGCATCATTTAGTGCTGACAGCTATACCGATAAGAGAACTTGTAGCCGAATAAATAACTGCATGCACGTAGGCACAGAGCGGATGTGTTTCTAAGTAAAAGCGTGATTGAGTGATCCAAACTCCAACATGCTTATATCTTAACATGGCAAAGTAAATTGGTATTTCGCACTGACTAGCACAACCTTTGCTCCGGAAAAGGGGCCAATAGATAAAGTCAATAACACATCATACATGTGCAACAAATTCTGTGTTTCTCAGAGTGTCCATCTGTGTTAGTATCAAGAGTCAATTTTCAAAATAAGATTATAGAAATAACTCTCACGTCATTCTCACATGTTTTGAGGAAAGATAGTGTTTCCGTTTCGAGAAAACCCACCGATATTTAATGAATGGGCTTGAGTCATAATTTCATTAGGTATTAAGGCATAAAGAAAACCTGTGCCTAAGCAGTATGTATGCTATACCTACAAAGACATATCATATCTCCCGTCCTTGCCTTATCCAGATACTCAAAGACAAGTGGAATTATGGTCGTCTATTGTTTTATTTTCGCAAGCGGAGCGAACCGGCCTGCTTGGGGGAACAGGTTTGGCCGGAGGGTGCAGGCGGCTGCAGGGTCAATCGTCTCTGGTCCAAGCCACTGATCTGCGAAAACACGACGTGACGACACCCACGCCATGATGTTCATTAAAAACTAGCTCCATATTTAAAGATAATGTATTCAGTTTTGTCTTTGGCTCAGTCATATCATAAATTTAATTTGCTCCTCGGCCGTAAACAGAACGTTCAAGTTCTTTATTTCTCAGTTTAGGATAAAATATCACAAACTGGCATGTATAGATTCACAGATATATTGGAAAAACTTTACAGCACTGTAGGTCTTTTCCTAGTTTTTAAATTTAGATTTAAATTATATTATTGTAAATGAAATTACTGTTTGTTGCCTAAATAAAGATAAATAAAATAAATATATTCGGATAAATAACACAGATTGAGCTAGCCCCAAAGTAAGTTCGAGACTTGGTTATGGGATACAATTAACTCAACGATACTATATTTTACAACAAAAACATATACATATGTTTAAATAAACATCCAAGATCCAGGTCAATCTAAAAAGGTCATTTTCCATTTTGACCGGATCCCCTGGTTCAGAGGCAAGGTCTTTACCACTGCGCCACAGAGGTCGTCATCGATGATGATGATTAGGATTACGTATACCGTTAAATGCATCAATATCAAACGAAACGATTCTCTCTCTCAGCCTAAACATGTCCACTGCTGGACAAAGGCCTCCCCCAAGGATTTTATCCATGGGGGGTTTTGCCGTAATCGCCACGCTTGGCAGGCGGGTTGGCGATCGCAGTGTGATGGTGATGGCATACTACGCGGAAAGATGCTGCTGCCCATCCTTCGGTGTTTTAAATCCCTTAGTCGCCTCTTACGACACCCACGGGAAGAGAAGGGTTGGTGCTATTCTAGGGCCACACCACAGGCCAAACGAAACGATTACTACTTCAAAATATTTCATAGCTTAGTGCTATGAAATATTATCGTAACGTAGACCATTAATTTCATGACAGATAGCAAAATTTTTGTTATCATTATTACGTAACCTTTTCAATGTAATTACTTAGGTGTTTTCAACAAAAACAGTGATATTGACCTTGCTGAATTTAGATAAAAGAATTCACATGAACATTACTGTTTTACCTTGTAGATATAACTTCATTAGTATATAATCATTAATGGCCGTAAAAATGCTTAGATCATACCGCAGATAACTTTGTTTAGTTTTGGCAGTAATTTTTATTAAGTTTCCGTAACAAATCACATTGTTGCATTACTTTAGTTTTCAACGAAAATGCTGTTCTAAAAGAAATTATAACATAAGAAATGGAAAACACCAGTTAAAACAAATGTACCGCCTCGAAAAATTATTATTATTGTTGTGTTTATAGTAATGTTGTGGTTACTATGTGGTTGCGATAACCATTGAGGTGTAAATCTAGAATTCTAGATAAATTTGTGTCAGAACTAGAACTGTGTTTATATACACCCTACGGTATTTTGTATTGTAAAATTGATCCCAAACACCAAATTTGTATAGGTACAATAATAGAGCATATTTCTCAATATTTAAGACAACATTCATTTCTCCAAATTCAAAACGTCAAAATAATGCTAAGTTCAATAAATAGTCAGTCAACTGAATAAAAACATCTTTGTAAACGAGACGAGAACCATTTGCATTTGCACTTAGCAAGGATGCAAGTAGCAAAAAGAAAAAATAAATAAGTGAAGCAGTTAGCCCAGCCGCTGCGCCGGCGCACGCCCTGCACGCCATTGACCAACCAGCGCTAGAAATCGTATAGAACTACCAGAATAACATTTTTTTTTATAAATAAGAATGTGCTCAATTATATGAACATAAGTCTCAAATAAATGCGGTTCATGTATTGTCAAAAAGAAACCCTTTTATCACCGACATATCTGTATATCTGCATTCTGCTTAGCTCAAAGCAAATACTGCTTAAAATAAAAGAAAGATCGCTTTCACATTCGAACGATCTTTCATGGACTCTCTATCAAATCGCTTTAGTTTCAGTTATCACAATGTTGATCAAGAATTTTGTTTAGTGTATAGAAACTTTTCGGGTATTTAGCTAAAATGCAGCATTCAGTAAGTAATCATTTTGTAAAAGTGATTTTTTTCGGAGAAAGAAAATCAATTTAAAAGTATGTAAATGGTGTCTATTTCAAGCGGTTAAGATATCTACTTAGAGAGCCGGATGAGCCAATCAGCGCCATGTGAGTCACACAGCAGCAGAACAACCCAGAGTCGTGCGCGGGCGCCTATGTCGCTCGGGGTCCCTTTGCTGCGGGTGACTCCGCGAAGTGGCCGGTTTACCAGCCTCTCTCACTCACACGTATCTAGGGAGCAATTATGCCGGCGACAGATATAGGGATCAACATAAAGATAGAGTCGATGGTGCAAGCCACAACTTGTCTTGTTGGAGGCAAATGTTGTGACGGCGCTACTGTGCTACCGACGACTGCAGATGCTGATCTGACGTGCGCGAACGCTTAATGCTGTTGATAACACAAACAAAATGTATAGCTATTAAGACTGTATAGTGTAAAGTAAGGACTCTATCTGATTTATCTACCTAAGCGACTGGGTTAGGATTTCGGATCATAGTCGAAATAACGATCATATCGCTTCATTTTTAGAATGTAGATAGTATTTCATGATGTTTGAAAAGATGGAAATAAATCTAAATCAGCACTTAGATCCATCATCTGACGAGGCAACAATGATGATAAATAATGTCTGTAAATAATTTGAACTAATTTCTTTCTTTGATTTTTTTTTTTATTTGAATTAATGTAGTCTTTTGGCTAGGCTAATTCAATCATATCATTAATCAAAATGCACAATATCCGTAGAAGATTTTTGTAATCGGGGAACTTAAAAAGGGGTGGGGTGTAAAAGCAATTGATTGAACTATCTATCTCTCTCTCTCTTCAGCCATTCTCAATCCTCAATCAATTCTTTTGGAAAGAAGGTTCATGGTGCAAAGCTCTGGTGGAGTGGAGACCGTGGGGCGAAACACACAGGGAAGACCGCAAATGCGCTGGGCGGATGATGTTAAAAGAACAGCAGGCGTGAAATGGATTGAGATTGCCCAAGACCGGGAGAACTATCTATACCTTCGATTAAAAATAATATGCTCATAGATAGAGATGCCTTAGATCATAGACATAGAACTAACTTTATGCCATTGATAGAGATCTATGGCGTTTCGTATAAATGTGTCTCTACAAAGCATACAGTAACATTTGAAGGTTATATCAAACAATAATCTTGCTCTTGGTCGGTAATGAAATGGAACAACGTCTTGCGATTGCGCAAATCGTTCTTGAAATCGCTTTCTACGCAGCGTCACGTCGAGCAGTGATAAGCCGACCTTATCTTACGTAAATGCTGTGCAATGGGACCCGCCACCTACATCCTACGCTACATCGTCGTCGACTTTTTATTAAGGTATCACATGTTGTGTCGACCATGTTGCGCATATTACTTGCTAAACGTTGACCAGAACTTTGAGAGTTTATGGTCTTTGGGCAGATAAATACTGATTATGCAGTATCTTATGTGATTAACATCGAACACATTCTAGAATACATTGTGAATGTATTGGAAGGTAATATTTATGTAGAGTTCTCCCATTGTTCTAACATAATAGAAGTCGATCACAGTAAAGATGACGTCCTTAGGATTATATTCGTCAAACGTGCCAATCTTTAATATTCCTAACATGATTATTTTCCCGAACTGCGAACACTGTATAATAGATCCTATGGTTGTATTGTACATACAAATTACTTACCAAATTCCTGACAGCCGAAAATCTAAGGATTTCAAATCGATGCAAAGTACATATGTATTTAGTTAGTAAAGACGATTGCAAATATTGCAATAGCATTATAGTAATACAATAGTTAGTAATACTAAAATATGATCAGAGATCACACTACATTCTTTATTTCCAGGAGATTGTAAACATCATATACCTCGATGCCTATAAACCATCAATAAAAACGTTTGATGTCTTATATAAATACAAATGAGCATTACTTTATCTGCTATATCTGCGCCTTGTAACATGGTTATATTTACGCCTTCGACCGTTTCCAGCATTTCGTTGTCACATGATGCATTGTTATTTTGATAGATTTATGTTGTTCTGAATTCCGGCCACCGACCGTGACTGTGCGTCTGCGCAGCATAGTGGCCTGCTTCCAAATTGAGCGTAATTATGACACAAATTACTATTCTTCCGCCAATTAACTCCGCACCGACCTTACACAAACGCTATTCAGTTGCTGTTTAGCTGTTGCTTAGCAAAACAACTTAGGAAAGGTTAAAAGGGCACAAGATTTATAGTTCATAACGAAACATGGGAAAAATATTTTTACCAAGAAATATAGAATCAGTCGAACACTAAGATAAAATTACTTGGTTGGTATCATATTCAAATGTCTGTGATGTTATACTTAATCGTTTGTACTTTTGGACTAAGAAGTGGAAGCGATGAAAAATGGCTTCCACAGCCATGAAAAAAATTATTTAAGAGATGATAATCATGCATATTGTGTAACGAATTTAGTAAAAGTTCAATTAACTATTTTAATAAATTTGTAGAGTCAGCAGAATTGTAAAATAAAACGGCGGACGTTGGTGTTTGTACCAACAAAATAAAGATCTAAACATCAGAGCCAGTCCGAAAGTAATACATTTTTTGATTTTAGTCACATTTTGGTCTCATTGTTGGCCTGCTAGAAGAGCTAAACAATGAACATGTGACAAATTTAGGTGCAGCAAAGTGGGGGAGCCGAACAATAATCGCAAGGATTTAGCGCTATTTATAGGGGCTATCCGTTTTGTTCAGAAACATCTGTCTATAATGACACCCTCTATAGTTAAAATTGTTTCAAGTCTCCTCGAATCAAATTTGTAACAAAAGACCAGGTAAATGCTTACTTAAAACAGTAACATACATGAATTCATTTCCAGATAAATTAAATGTGATAAGAATTATAATAATTTGTTTGTAGAGTCGTCAGCTTTTCATAGACGAAGTTCTTACCCTGCATGGAGATCTATGCGGCGGTAATTCTCTTTTGGGTTAAAGCTGTTAAACAAACCCTACGACCTTCAGAACTAGCCAACAAGTTCTATTAGAGACTAGACTAGACCTTCGAACATTACCTACATCTACATCTTGCCGTTGTGTACAGAAAAATATACGTAATAGCGGTTTACAATGAATCATAACTGCTGGCAGGTTACATGACCGGCTCAAGTTTGTCACTTGCAATGGAGGAGGAGGAGGCAGGCGGGCAAGGGGGACGAGGACGGCCATGCTGACGTCACTCGGCACAGACGTTGCGCCCGCACAGCCAATCTTGCTCCCATCCCACGTTCACTTTCTATTAGGCTATCTGTTCAACACAATTATAACTTGTCGTGCCAAATATTATAAATGCAAACTACTGACTGCAATTTTGTAATATTCAGAATGTGCTAATAATCTCGATAAACTTGTAATTGATCTTATTGATCAAACCGAGCACATACCTACATACAGTTAATACATAGCTGTATAAGTTGACTAACCGTATGATTCCCGGTAAAAATTTACCACTGCTTCCTTTCTTGAATGTTAAAAATGGGTGCATTAGTACCTAGTAACCAACATTTCCTAGTAACCAGTCTTTTAATTTTCTCTGACGAAGGTTTTTGTAACAAGCAGGCGCCGTGTATGAATTAAAACGATTTTTCCCAAGAAACCCTCCGGAAAAGACAATGAAAGGAAGGATTGTGATCTATCAGATATCAGACAGATCATTGACTTCATTATCTATCTCTACATCTCATACATTTCTTCAAATATGGCAAATTAAATAAATGTTACCCAAACGCAATACACCGAATCTGTTTATAGGCTATTTCCAATGACCGTAGACAATATTACCCGGATCAGTACCGGTTGGTCAGAATCAGAATCGTCGGAAACATTGGCGATTTGCCATAGCAGTAACCGTGACTCAACCGTACACACGCAGGCCCGATACCTCACTTCACTTCACTATACTAGAACGCCGCGTTTGCAAGGCGCGTACGTACCGCATATTTCAATACAATTACCTGCTTTAGCGATACAAGCGATTTTTTGCTGCCGCGTGTGAGAATACGCGATTTCACCGGGAAACTCAGCACTATGATGATACCTTTCGCTCGATTCGACGCCAGATAAAAAACAGTAAAAACATCTGTGCCACTTCCCAATGACCTTTGTTGTAAGGTTGTAAGCTACTAGAAACACTTGTTGCCTATCAACGCTGCGGGCAGAGAGAAAATACCGTTTCTTAGTTGGATCTCTTTTTAGGAAAATGTTCGCTTGAAGCGAAGTACCTTAACATATCATTGTATTTACGCGTTGACATTGAACTTTGCGGTATACACAGGAATTGGCAAAACACCAAGCGACGAAATATCGCTCTTGGTCGGACCAAGCCCCTAGTACAAAGATATTTTTATTTCTGCAAGAATTTAAGGCTACGAAACACAAAATTTCCGAGAAAGTCTGACAAAGCCTCGGCCACCCTCACCCCGACTGGAGCCACGTACGTCTTGCTACATGTTTTATGAATGAGCTTAGCAATTTCTGTAAATTCCCTTCATTACTTAGGGAAAAAACAAAGGTTATTATAAAAAAAACCCTACTGTGGAATATCGATGAGGCAAGGATGTTTCGTTACTACCTCCTTTTGCTCATTAGATTATTAGGCGATTTTCTGTAGTTCTTAATCTTAATTCCCTTATTTTTATCGTGGAAGTAGGAAACAAAAATATACATAATACAGTACAAAATATTTAATTATCACTTAAATTTTAAATAATATTATATTAGATTCTTTAATGAATTAACTTTAATGAAAGGAAATGAGTGAATCTTGTTTAACCACAGATTTACTGAATAACGTAATTTTAACCGTAAACATTGATAAGAAATGTTTACTTGCACTCTACATAGAATTTAATAAATGCTAATCAGCTAATTTAACATCCTAGTAATCATATCATAATTTAATGGACTCTAATGATTTACCTAATATCTGAATGGATCCTAATTTTTATGATTATTCTGATATTATGACACAATAAAAATATCTTTACAGTATAATAATATTGTTTACATAACCTACTACGTTTAGAGGTATCAATCTCTAAAATAATTATATTGGTTTATAGGTAGGTACATACTTAGAAATATGTAGATACCTACCTGCTAGCCACGGTACAAGACTTACTCAAGACAATTGTGTCGTAAGAACAATAGATGATATTCATATAACACTTACAACAGTTGTTCGATGACTTAGATAAAATGTTGGACTAGTGACCCGAATTCTCTCCACTCCACATTAGAATAGATACATAGATACAGAACTAACACCTAAGAAGGTATGTACTGCAGCTTCATTTCTAGGTATTGCCCTTGAATCTACCTAACTCGCCTTACGTAAAACTGTAGTGTCTTCACAAATATTTTCAAACATCGATTTCACTCTCAGCAATTTACAATATCGGCCGAAGATTTCACTTTTACTTACACATTTAATTCAATGCTTCAATAGTGTGCTGTACATCTCTTGAGTATTCGTTTACGAGTCAGTTGCTATTGCTAGTCTATCGCATGTCGGCAATAATAGTAACAACGCACGCAAAAAATCCTACAATAGTGAAACACGTATCAAAACGCCAATTCGTGATAAACATTTCGATATGGTTTCACTTGGTACCAACCTTGTAGATATGCTGCTAGTGATATCTGGTTGCTTGCTTGGTATTGCACGGGCAGTCGTGTCATCGCTTATGTAACTAAGATCTATAGGTAGTTATATATATTAAACCCAATTTAATAAAGCTAAAGAGCTTGTTTTTTTGACCACGCTAATCTCTGAAACTTAGCACTTACCTGTCAGATTTGAAAAATCCCTTACATGCTCTTATGGTGCCATAGTACCTTAAGAAATTCACGCAGAAATGTCTCTCTCTAGTTTCTATTAGGTATATTGTAAAGGTCAAAGCTTTTGATAGATAGCGGGGCCTTATTGACAGAAAAGTTTTCGTTTATGCTTTTTGGTGCGGACCCCAAAAATTAACTGGTAAAATGGTTATACCATTGTATTTCATTCGATGCTTACAACAAAATCTATGTTTAGATGAAAATATTATGATTTGATTGCCTTGGCGTGATTACACACTCCACCGGCTATGAAATCGGTTTTGGTCATTACGGGCTCGGTCAGACGATCGATAAAGAGACATCCAAAGATGATACACCGCCGATTAGTAGGTACCTAGATATCATTCGGGGGGAATGAGGTAAAATGTTTGTTGAAATGTAGCGGTTTTTATTTATTTTTGGGGGTCTTACAGCTACATAACAACTATGAATTAAGTAAGTACTATTACATTAAAACTATGCTAACCACAAGACTCCGCCTAGTAATGTTATGGTTGAAGAACAACTTTATATGTACTTAGATATAATAAAAGATATATGTAATGAAAGATAACTACTATTTGAGCTATCTAAGTCACGGTTGAGGTATATTTTATATCATTTGGTTTGTTGGGTAGAGAGCCTGCTGGCTTTAGGTATTTTCATCTATAAGTAGGTTTAATTCAGTAACATACAACTGTTATAGACAAAAAATTGTTGTAAAAAATCTTCATTGACCACTAAACTCAAAACGATTATCGGGACTTCTAAACATCTCCAAATACAGTAAGTACCTATATAAACCACACGATAAATGCGTCTTTATGGAAATTGCTCACTTAACTCGCCTTCATAAAATAGGTTTTAGGGTCGGTTGTATTGTTGTTGAGGACTGAGGAAAATAACAGAAATACTCGAAAACGATTAAATTTGTAAGCGGCTGCATAACAATAATACGTTGTAAACCTATGTTAAAAGGAAAACTTGCCGTCAATTAGTACGAACTATTATCATAATTTTTGTAACGTTTACTCTATGGAATAATAGACAATGAACACAATAGCGAAGCGATGGCGGCGGGCAAGGAACATGTTCATTATATAGAGACCTATGATAGAGAGAGACTGATAAGGAGTGTGTTCAAAGTCTCATGTACTTACCGAGCTATCTACAATGTATGGTTAATTTTAGTTATCCCCAATGTGCATGGACAAAACGGAAATTATAAAGAACCTGTTAAACACGTGTTGCCCTCCATCCCGAGCCGAGGGCTCCCAAACAATGGACTTCTCTCATTTTGTTATTACGAAGAAGTTACTCGAAGCACGTGTCGCCCATCCCATCCGAAACTAGCCTCCATGCGAAAATGCTACCTATCGACTCAATTTTAAGATATAATATTCAATTTCGAAGCAATTCGTCACATGATACTGACAAAGCCCGCTGAGCGGACATACTGGCTTTACCAGTAGTTTTGCTGTCTTTACCTCGGTTGCCTTTTTTCATAAAACTATGGTACCCCATATTACATATTAGACGTCAATGACCCAGTCATCCTGTTTCTTTTCACTAATCGTATCAACTAACATAAATATTTATGGAGGTACTTTGTGTCTGTACTTGTTTTTTCCTTACCTATATCAATGAATTATATACTTAGTACTATCTTATTCGTCCGCGTGAATTTCCGACGGGAACAGTGCTTTTTCCCGGGATGAGAGGTATACCCTATGTACTTCTCAGTACTTATAACTATGTGTATGCTAAATTTCAGGAAGATTGGTTAAGTTGATAAAGCGTTAAAAGGTAACAATAAAATTTTTTTCCCAAAAAAATGAACCGACTTCCGTTGTAAAACTTAAAATCATGAAATAACTTAATAGGCAGATTAATCAAAAAGAAAAATGTATTGGCATGCTACCTACTGAATGAGGTGAAGTCGGTGCCAAGTACAAGGAGGGTAAGTATTAGGCATTTTAATTAAATGATAATTTAGATGATTTAATTTGTTTTTGATTAATCTGCCTATTAAGTTATTTCATGATTTTAAGTTTTACAACGGAAGTCGGTTCATTTTTTTGGGAAAAAAATTTTATTTTATCTTTTTTAGTGCACTTGGCGCAATTTTGTTGTCATGAAAACTTAAACTTATTTTTTCACTGGCCAAAATTTAAGAAATCGAAACGTTTTATGTCAGTTTGATTGAAATATCAGAACTTGTCAGAATTCCACGGAATTTTTGGCACATAAATAGACCAAGAGCCCGAGACGACCAACCTGCCTTATTTCAAAAATGCTGAATGTTTCTCCGTGTCAAATTTCACGTATATCCACGTGTAAAAAAGATTAGTGACTACTCATGAAGTTTGAATCTTAGTTGCTTATGCAGGTAATATGGATAACAAAAGTGAATTTTATAGGTCGAAAGCACCTTTGGGGACCTCAAAGTATTATTAAATTCAGCTATTATAATAAAACAAACATGACTATAATTTAGTAAAGTTACAATGTCTGGCAGGGGTTTGTGCACCAATGGCTTGGCAATGGATGGCATGATTTCTCATATTATTCGGAATAAAATCTTAAAAAACTCTTACCTTAAGGAAATTAAGCTACCTCTTTATATTTAAATACAATCAATGCTACAAATTATCTACCTAAGCAATCATGATCCAACTTTTATAGTCGCTAATCACTATTTCTGTGTTGGGTACATGCATAGAGAATCTTGAGTTTTCATAAAATAAAGAAGGGCATGCTGTCGCGGGCTTTTACTCTATAATCCAATGTTTGAATTTTAATATTTTGTTAGGTATCTTTAAAATTACCGAACAGATTCTGACGTGGTTAAAATGGGACCAACTTGGGAATAAACTATTTCGAATAAAACAATAATTTCGGAAATCAGTCCACTATAGGCGGAGAAATCGGCGAACATACATAAAAAAAAAACATACATACATCGAAACATATAACCTCCTCCTTTTTTGGGAAGTCGGTTGAAAAAGAAAATAAACAAACTGCATGACTTTCGCATTTATAATATTAGTTTAGATCGTAGTTATAAAAAATAAAACCGTTTAAAAATACTTTAAAGCCAAAATTGATCCAAGATCCAATTAATTTAGGTAGGTGAAGGTAGCATTCACAATAAAAAATATACTTCCATAGTCGAAAGACAGTATGTTGTATGGACCAATATTATTCTTAAAAATAAATCCGTACTAATATTATAAAACATAAATTCATTCTGTATTCATGATGGTTGTGATGTGACTCTGCAACTTAAAGGTCGATTTGAAAACTATTTCCAACAACGGGACATTTAGATTCTAGGTACTTACACGAGGATGTATATCTCATTATACTTGACCTCAAAACAAGCTATCTACATATTTATGTGTCACCGGCGTAGACTGCAGTAAAGGAATGGCACGTCTAATTAATCCGTGCTATGTTCGGTGCAAGCAATGCAAGTCAAGGTGCAGTTTGCGTAACCGCGCACTGCAGCCGAAGCGTAACAGACAGGCATGCACTCAAAGAGGCAACAATACATAGGTACAATGTATATTATGCACTCTATCCGATAATTAATTGTGCTACGATTTTTGCACCTTTGAGCTGTTTGGTGCTCAGTATTCTGGGCACGTTGCCTCCATACGGTACCAGCTGAAAATCAGCGCTTTGGCTTTTGCCTTGGCACCATGCTGAGCTGGTCGTCATTTCGACGAATTTAGGTTAATTTAGTACTTAAATACATATTTGTTAATTTAGTGTAAAATTTGTCGAATAAAGAATTAATCTTTCTTTCTTTCATTTGATGCGTTGGAGAATTATTTTTATTTATAATTTTAATTACATACCTACCTACCTAATTTCGAGAATTTTCTCTTAATCTTTGAGTTTATTTATAATAATTGAGGATAATGTGTTTTGATGAAATAAATAACTGACATAAGGTAAAGAAACGTGGACGGACGTTTTGTAAACTTTTGTCTTTTCTTTGTAAACCTTACCATAGAATAGTTATATTAAGACAATATGTTAACTATATAATTTGATATGAACCTCACAATATGCACGCAGAAAATGACGTGATCGTGTTGGTACCATGTTCGGCATCACCAAGGTAGTCCTCCCACATAGCACTGCACGAATCATGATGCACCTGAATTATAAATATGTAGGTACATGTAAAAGTACTAAAAATAACGTCTTAAATGTACAAAGCAATTAATAAAAGTTAATACAAAGCTATTTTATTTAATAACGCTGCTGCACCCGCATTGATTGTTTCCATGAGAACCTCGGAACCATGGGAACGAAAGGAGGGCACCCAACCATTCATGTCGACGAACGAACAAACAACAGAACCATTACAATTGATACCATGTACACTATGTATATAGCAGTTTTGCTACAATTACAACTACCCCAAAGTTTAATAGGGTATTTAACATTAGAAGGCTTTGTTACGATTTGGTTGTAATTTTATTGTTTGGATTTTCTATACTTATATTAAAATTTTATTGTTGAGGAATTGCCTAATATAATGTGGAACGGTCATGCAGTGTGTTAGTGCAAGTATTTATAGCTGCCCCACGCACAGAAGCGTGTGCGCGCGCCTGCAGAGGTGCGCGGGAGACTCGCTCCACTAGACACTATTTTTCAGAGACTAAACTAGAAGCAGCCACTGAATGTAGTAAATGTCTTACATATTCTAAAAGAACAAAACAAAATAGACTTGATAAGCTACGTACAATAGATTCCTCTAAATTTGTAGCATTGTAACGATTTATCGTACCAACGAAACAAATTACAGCTTTAAAAGATTTGTGGCCACCATCTTCAAAAATATCGGTTTGGTCATTGAATTGAAAGGGTCGCTGGAACGGGCGACCGCATACGAATGTGAGGGCACAATGCGACTTGATTACATCTGAATGAATAAATAACTTGCTGGCTCAAGTGCACTCTATTATTATTCATATTAGAGTCTGTCCGCTCGGTGGTTCAGTCCGATGGGCTGGTGATGACGGCTAAACAAGCCCATTCAAAAGTTCCTAGTACCTGGAATTATTGTGAGTTATAGACCTTTTACCTGCCACGTCTTCTCATTGCGTTTGTCCCACTACTTCAAGAGATTTATCTGTGAAATCTAACCGCTATAAATAATGATGCACGAAGAAAAACTCGCATCTGATGAGTGCTTCATATATTAGTAGAACCACGTGGCCAGAGGGCAGCATACATTGCTCCTCTGCTGTAAGATATGACCCATCCTATTTTTTTTATAATAATTACATACATGTAGACAGTATGGCAACGTTATCAAAAGCGATGCGTACGATCGATGATCTAACAGAAAGAAGAATAAGAGTAGTAACACAAGCATGGTGGCCTCGTCGTCTCGCCATGGTCCGCTGCCCGACCTCTGAACTTATAATACGAACTTCCTTCTGACAACCACCGACCACGTCACGGTAACGTTGATAAAAATAAGTACCTACCCAGACTCTTAACTTTAATATTAACGGGTGTGTATTTTTTAAATAGGCATCAGTCTTCGAGCAACAAGTAAGGAGTCCGTGTTGCTCTATGGCATCAGTAGGCCAAACACTGGCCAAATATATAAAAGTCGACACATCCCCGAATCCGATTAATTCATAAATTTGCTTTTTATAGGTTAAAAATTTAAACATAAACCTACCTAGCTATAGGTATCTATACCACATATGTGGTCTGTGATACCACATAATAATATGTATGTATGTTAAAAGTTAGTTGTTCAAAGCTCCGAGCTAAGAATCTGTCGCAGTCTCGACTTCAGCACATGAAACCTAGGTACAATGATTTCTGTGGGAGCAAAGATATTGGATAGACAACAATTTGTGGTCACCAGAGAGCCCAGTGTGTACCGCATACTTGCACAGTCGTTTCGTGCACCACTACACTACTACAAGCTAGTACATTACTACTGTTTAGGTTCCGTTACTGGCCCAGATAGACATAATTCGCCAGACATTGATGGCAGGGTGTTAACTTCCCTGCCCACTAATGGGATGGGATGTCAATTTGATCTCTTCTTTTTCAGTCTGTGAAGTTTGCTTGTCTCCCAGTACGTTGTATGAGTCCTTTTTAGAGAAACACGTATTAATGCCTGCTTATGTTCGCTGCCTTGCTAAATGGACCAACGGATAACGGAGAACGCAGCTTATCGCACGTATAGGTTTGACGTCAATTGTAGATGATACAATATATATTAAGCGTATTCTAATAGTAGATAACCTGCTTTTGACGTTATATGCGAATTTATTGCTTTGTTCTTGTAGACACCAAATTGCGCGTATTTTCAAAAATGATTACAATCTAAATGACATAAGTACTTCTAATAAAAAAATGTACATATTTTTTATGTTACAGGTTCTGGTAAGGTAGGTACGTGTCTCTCTGTAATGTCCTCAAACATGTGTTATAGTTAATTTGTGCAGCTGTGAGATCGTCAGTTAACGCACATAATTGATGCTCCGACAAAACACGTAGGTGCCGTTGACTCCTAAGTTTATTACCATTTAATGACTCGCCCCGTGTAGGTACTCCCGGTTCGTGTTCCAGCTATGCCGACAACAGAAAACAGTAGGTAGTACACCTATTTTAAAATCTAATGTTCGCTGGGATGCATGAAGCAGCAAAACATACTTCTATTATTTATTATAATGTTAGTTGTTCCTCAAAATATAATGGACCCATTTAGATATAATCTTATTCGTCTCATACGAATACCCGAGTACCTATTGCTTTATTGCAGCAAATACAAGTTGTGAGGTGCCCAAAGTTCTAGAAGTTGGTCCGGCGGAGCTGAAACGATATCACGGACCGAATAATACTAAGGGTATGATGGTACCGAAAGGACACCATGTAAACCATAATGTTATACCTATCAACAGGAATAATATTTTATACCTACTTGGGTTCGTTTTGTTTTGAAAATCAACTTTACCTTTTTCTCAAAACTATACCTTTGTTTTTAATACATAAAAGAATAAAACAAAGATGTTATTGGACATCTTCACTCGTATTTACGTCGTATTGAATAATGTGGAATAATTTGAGCAAACTTAAACGCAAGTCTGCACGCAATTCATTAGAGAAATTTGAGTTCTGCATGAGAAGACTATCGCAATATAGTGCAGTGTTGTAGAACCAAGGATGGTTGCGTTGCTCGGCGGCCGTTCCGCTCCAACAGCTCGACTACCAGTAGCAGCATGCGTCCACAACTTCCATTACTGTATTCAATACACATCCCTGGTTATGCCATTACTATATCGTGTTATCATTCCTAATGTGCACAGAAAAGCAGTGGAACTCCCTGCCTGCGTCTGTTTCCGAGCACATACAACCTGACTCTCTTCAAAACCAGAATGAATAGGCTGCTTCTGTTCTGGGTAAGCTCGCTACATCGTAGACCTCATCTCTGTCCTTGGACAAGATTGTGGTCAAGAGCAAACCCATCTTTAATAAAAAAAAAACCTACCTACACGTTAATATTATAAACTTTCTGCTAAGGTCTTTTATTCTTTATCTCGTACTTATTATCCAAATCAAAAACTCACAAAATTAACTACTCTCATCACTTGATATCTTTAAGCTATCTTTTAACAGCTCTAAGCTAACTGATAAAACCCTACAATTCATAGGTACCAATTTAAGAAAAGTTAACACATAACTATCAGATTAGAAGTTACTTTCATAGAGCCATTGAATTTGTTTGTATATATTTATTTATTGCAGTAAGTAAAGGAACAGATAAAACTAAAAGATGATTGATGATTTCGTTAATCACAGCGTAATTTTAACTTAATTGTATCCATCTACTTATAACATTTTAGTTATATACGGGTGAATTCAAAAACATTAGTATCCTTTAAACTGGGGATATGCCTCTTTTTTTCCCATTTGTCTCTCGCTGGTCTACTGGAAGAAATTACTTTAGAAAGTAGTAAAGAAATTACTTTAGAAAGTAGTATTTGTTGCATACAAAAATTAATAAAGTAATAAATGGGAGCAACTCAATCTGACCAAAAGTTCAATCAGCTGTTCCATACTATTTATATGTACCTACTCGCCCAAAATGTATGGAACAGCAGATTTAGGTCAGATTCAGTTGGTCCCATACAAAAAATTGTTTATATTCATGAGTACTTTAACCAATAGAAAGGATGCCAATGTTTATAAATTTACTTTTTTAATAGAAGAGGATGCTGGCTGACTGACTGAATAACATAAAACTGCTGGACGTAGAAACTTGAAATTTTTAGGGGGTTCTTTACAGTGTAAGTGAGTGCTATGGTAAGCAATAAGAGAAAATTGGGAAGTTTTATCCCTAAGAGGGCAAACAACAATCTTGCGAGGGAAACCACGGGCATAAGCTAGTAATTGAAGATTAAAGTCAGTCAATTCTCCAAAAACTGTTTCAGTTTTCCACTTTTATGTATGCATTTGAAAATACAAAATATGCTTCAGAATTTTGTTGCAGTTTTCATATTAAGTATCCATCCACAATGCAACTGTGGCAAAGTCAATATGATATATACATAGAATAGGCATAAAAGATAGGAAGCCATTATTATATGTAAATATTAACATCATGTTTGTTTGTATAGGCCAATTGCCAATTGGCTATGCCAAGAATTAAAGCAGAAATTTTTATGTAAAATCCACTAAAGTAATACTGTCACACACATGTGGACATCTCATTGTAATAATAGAAATTAAATAACATACCTTCTATAGAAATAAATTTGTGACATACCTAGGTACATCCTAAAAACTGCCTGTTTAATATTAAGAAAGTGTTGTCTTTAATGTATTAAAATTCATCATATTATTAAAATAACTTTTGATGTTTATGTTTATGATCTTTTTCTATTTATGATGGATGCTTTGTGCAGGGTCAATTCACCTTGCAATAAAATGTATAAATGAAATTATACTTTGCCTATTGCAAAATTTGCAGGTAAAGGGACAGGCTATGAACCTGTTTAGTAAAAAGCTATAAAAATTACTACCTACAAATAAAAGGTTGGTAGTTAGCTATATTATGATTACACCATCAACCCAAAGAGTAAATGTAATAAGAAAATTGTGTTACCTGTTGATATCTGTTGAATAAAACTGCAGTTGTTAATCTCCCACTTAAAACTTTTATTATAGATATTTTGTTATATGTATTATCACAAATCCTGGTAGACTTTAAAAACACAATCACGCAACTGACAAAACTTACTGTATTTCCTTGATTATTGATTTCTCATATAAACATAATTTACACAATAAAACACAATCTGCGACTTGACTTAGGTATGAACTCTTACATCGCACTCACAATACACAATAAAGTTTATTGCATATTATTTGGATGGCTTTTTAATTATCTAAACGCCCTTGTCCTCCGACATCATTAATCTCATGAAATTATATACAAAGTTGACTAAAATTACTTTACAATACATGTTTTTTGTTTAGACTGAGACAGCTCTTGCATGCATCCTGTTTATGATGAACAAAATCAAGCATTTGATGAGTCTTTCGCACTATGAATGCTTTCCAACATGGATGCTTTGCTCATTTAGATGATAATGGTTACTGCGGGAGTATCTACCAGTACTAAAGTATGAAAATATAAGATAAAGCACCTCGATTGGACAATGGTATGTATCAAAGATATTAACAACATGATATGACGCGCAACACGGCCGCCGAGGTCCCATCGGCCGGGGCCGGCGCGTCGCCACAGACCTCCCCATTGGAGGCGACCGGCTGTCGAGCTGAGGCAGACGGAATCCCGCCTCGCCCTTGCAGTCTTACGAGAAATAAATGCCACATTACACTCTAAATATTAAAGCACTGTACAACAACAATATGGTTTCTTTTCCTTTTCAGGACTAACGTTCATTTCACGCACTATTTCAGCAAACATTTCGTTGACATTGGTGCGGCTTTTGGCGGAGGCCTCTACAAACGGGCAGCCCCACATCTGCGCCAGCGCCGCGCCCTCCGCCGCTGACACTTCGCGTTGGTGGTCTAAATCCGCTTTGTTGCCTACTAGGAGGATAGGCACACGTTCTGAACCTTTTACACGTGTTATCAATTCCTTCATAGGCTTGATGTCTTGAAACGTCTGGTGATTCGTTAATGAATATACTACAACGAAGCCTTGGCCGTTTTTTATGTACAAATCCCGCATCGAAGCAAATTGCTCCGTACCTGCAGTATCCAATATTTCTAAAACACATGGTGAATTGTCCACTTCTATTTCTTTTCTATAAAAATCCTCTATTGTGGGGTCATATTTCTCCATGAAACATCCGGACACAAACTGCACAGTCAAAGCACTCTTCCCGACCCCACCCGATCCCAGAACAACCACTTTAAATTCGCGCATTATTATGTTTTGTTCTTCACACTGGCCAGTCTTCCTCCCGACGTTTTGAAAACGTATACTCACTGCGTGCTATAATAATGTCATTGCTATGTCGGTTTATGACTCACTCTGATGTGATCACTGAGTAACGTCCACATACACCAATCTAATTGATAAACAGCGACGCCATTTTAGTTGACTGGATGGCAAAACAATTCCGATTGCATCGCGGTCGCGGTGCTAGTCACTTCAAAGTACAAACACGGAAGCAAACATTTACTAAACTGACTTGCTCCCTGCTGATGTCGGTCGGTAGCAGCAGCAGGTTGGTCAATGCACTTTATTGCAATGGTTTGATTTGATTGGTGAATGGACTACCGGATGTCAGTATTGCCATTAAAAAATCTTAAATTACCCCAAAAAATAGTATACGTCATCTTTTTTATAAGCACTAGGTAAAAAAATCTGAAGAAAAATTCTGACGCTCGCCGGATTTTTATGTTGACAGTTGATTGACAATCAAAGGGTGCTTCCACTGCCGATGCCGGCAGGCTGGCGATGCCACCACCACCGGTGGCAATTTGATAACCGTTGTATTTTGAGAATAAATGATGCTCGCATTCTGTGACGATGAGTGTCGTAGAATGCTAGTGTCATAATGTTGGGATTTATTCATAAAGTATGGAGTATATAACTAAAAAGGTTCAACATCATACAGGTGACTCTCACTCCCATTAGTGGGTTTTAATTCTACGACTGTAAATACAGCAGGGACCAACGGCTTAACGTGGTTTAGTAGTAATGCAGTGTAGTACTGAGAAAGTTTCTTACAGCACGCGCTTAGCCTATGATAGTCTCGGTTTTTGCCTTTAACTGCCACTAACGCAGGCTGAGCACTGACCTGGCGCAGGCAGCGTACGGTGTACGCACAGTGGGAGCCCTGCGCCGGGTCCTGGAAAGGTGGATGCTAAGACGGCGAAAACCTCTCACCTTCCGCATGACGCAGGTGCTCACCGGGCATGGATGCTTCGGTGAGTACCTGCACCGCGTGGCCCGGAGGGAGGCCGAGCCAGTCTGCCACGATTGTGGCGAGGCTCAGGACACTGCCCAACACGTTCTGGAGCAGTGTCCCAGATGGAGCCAGCAGCGCCACGACTTGGCAGCTGCGCTCGGCGGGATGGACCTGTCGCTCCCAAGCGTCGTCAATGCGATGCTCGGGAGCGACGGAGCTTGGGAGGCAATGGCCTCCTTCTGCGATCTTCTGCACTGTCATGTCGCAGAGGGAGGCCGATGAAAGGGACCGCGAGGACCACCCCCTTGCGGACCCGATCCGGAGGAAGAAGAGGGGGGTGCGGCGGAGGCGCTATTTAGCGCGCCTAGAAGCACCCCCGTAAATGGTGGGAGAAATTAAGGTCCCACCCGGCGGCAGGGGCTTTCCAGGTGTCGGAGGGCCCCTGAAAATGGTGAGTCCGGTCTCTGGTGAGAGACCGGCCAGTCGCTGAGGCGCCTTGTGTTAATCAGATCCGAGGCGCCTCCCTGCAAAGCGGCCGATGGCATCCGCAGGGGGTTTTAGTGGGTAGTCTGGGACGACTAGCGGCCCAGGAGTCCCACACTCAGTGCGCAAATAGCATTTCCCCCTGCGAATCAAAAAAAAAAAAAAAAGGCTGAGCACTGAGCAAGTCACGGCACTACCAAGCTCCTCCAATTTAACCCATTACCACTCTTATAAAATGACAAGGCTCCGTCCAGTTTTGGTGCAATCAATTCCTAATAGGATGGAATACATTACTTTGTGAGGCTAGGTTAGTTTTGGTGGCCCCCCTGGATCTTGTATTGATGTCCGATGTGGTGACTCAGCGCTTTGTCCTCGACCGTAGAGAAGGTAACAGTAGTGTATCTAGGATTTGGCAAGTAGGGCACGGGCCTTCGTTGGCAGCTGCTTCTGACTGTTCAGGCAACAGTCAGAAGGGGCTGGCAGGGATGTCAATTTGCAAAATTTTACGGGAATCAGTTGAGAAATGCAATGAAATCTAGAGGAAAACACATAGATATACCAAAGCATTTTTGGCCAAGCGAAAACGGAGACCCCGCTCGCTTCACTCGCTCGTCTCGGTCAAAAGAAATGTGCATTTAAGTTACACTAGCTCTAATCAGGTTAGTGGGTGAATATTCGATTTTGTCGTTCAGCTATGAACGCGAAAATATATAGAAATATATATATACCTACGTTATTTTATTTTATTTCTTTATTTATACATCAAACCGGACCGCTTTCAAAGGATTTGAGTGTTTTTGCGATGGACGTTGACGATCCTAAAGAAGCAGAACCTATTTTGAATATATTTACCTACTTTTATGAATTACTCATTAGTATGGTAACATTTACCGGAAAACGATATTTTTTTCACATCGGCTACCAACATTGAGATATATTTAAAAGTTCAAAAACCTTCAAAAACAAACCACTTGTTCTGTCTAGCTCAGGGTTCTGCCCACAGAAATATTTTTTTTTTAAATATAATAAGTATTATTATATGTCTGTGGTTCTGCCACAGACTTATAAAAAAACATATTTCTGTGACTTAAATAATCGTTCTATAAAAAAAAAAACAATAATATTTCTGTGGTGGGTTCTGCCACAGAAGTAAAATTTTTTTTTAAATATAAGTTACTATTATTATATGTCTGTGGGTTCTGCACACAGAAGTAAAATTTTTTTTTAAATATAAGTTACTATTATTATATGTCTGTGGGTTCTGCACACAGAAGTAAATTTTTTAAAAAAATATAAGTTACTATTATTATATGTCTGTGGTTCTGCACACATTTCTCTACGTATACGTTGCGATTTCAGTTGCAATCTGGGTGTCAATTCCACTATTTTACTTAAAATCACCGACCAACTGCCACACAATACTCATAAGACAACAATAGGTCTTATAAAAGGTATTCTGCAACAAGTTATTCATGTTCCTATAGTGTGGGAATAAAGTGTCTATAGGATGTCAGTCTAGGTGTTGTTGATTAATCTTTGGTGTTTCCGTCGCTGCTAGAAAAAACTACTATTATTTAAAAATAAAATTCAAACTCCTTTTTTCCGCTAAAAACGTATGAAATATTATCAATTAGAACTAACATTGATATTTTGACATAAATTTAAAGACATATAGCCATGTTTCACGCTTATATCTGAAAAAAACTGAAAATTAGTTAATGTGTGTCTTTGATGCCTTTGCCTTTAAAAAAATGTAAACTGTCTGTCTATGACAAAGTCATGTTTTATAGGTTATAATCGTTCTATTGTTTACTGTAAAATTATTTTTAATTTATTTATAATTTAAATTAATTTGTACAAAGAAAATATGCTTGAAAATAATAAGTCAAACTCCCGTGTCAAATAAGTCTGACTTCACCCGAGGAGGGTCTCATCCAGTCAAGCAGTTATAGATTGAGTTCTTAAAGTTTTATTTGCGTCTAAGGTAAGATTTTCTTTGTAAGTACAATAATTATCTTATTTATTAAGTACTAGCTTTCGCCCACGGGAACAGTGCTTTTTCCCGGGATGAAAGGTACGCTATGCCCTTCTCAGTACTTCTAACTAGGTAAGTGTATGCAAAATTTCAGAAAGATTTGTTCAATAAATAAGTTGCGAAGAGGTAACAAACACATAAATAAACTCACTTTCGCATTTATAATATTAGGATAGGATTAAGATGCTTGACTTAAAACATGAGTCCTCAAACAAATATAATATTTTTTTACAGTCACCTAAATGCAGAGCTTTGAAAATATAACAGTATTCATCGACTGGCTGGAGTTTCACAAGGAGACTGGGCTGATTAACACAGTGAAAAAAAGGGTTACCCCTAACTCAATAAATAAAGCATATTGACATGTTTCAATTGTACAATACCTGGCATGTAAGTTGACCTAAGACTTTCAATGTGCAGTAACAGATAATAATTTCAATGTTGACTTAATTGCAAGCAGACAGACATGGCAGGAGTCTTTATTTAAATTAGCTTGCTTTTTAACACAGGGACACTAGAGTAAATTATATACTTACTTACTTCCTCATGACTCGCCCTGTTCATTGGTAAAAACTGCATGAAAATCTGTTCAATACTTTTCTAGTTTATCAGAAACAGACATGGCAGGGGACTTTATTTTTTAATATGTTAAGATAAAGATATCATGTAAGGTAGTAATGAATAATACAAGAATATTATTATTATTTTGTTTATTAGTCTTTAAAATATATCCTAAACCAGACCACACTGTTTCCTCCACAGTTTTTCAACAAGTTATGGATGTCAGCTCGTTTCTCAAGCAGGAAACCGCCATCAGTAGATCGTTCCTGCAAGAATGACAAATAATTTTTACTGCTGTTATAATTATGTTTAGTTATATAAAGAATAACTTTTATTTAAGTCTGCCTATTGTGTAAACAAACTCTTCAGCTTTACAATATTGGTACTATATTGTTGGTTTTTTAAAGTAAAGACAAAGAAAGGAAAAGCATGTTGTTGATTTAAAATATTTTTTTTTAGTTGTTCCTTAATTGAGATATTTTTGAACTAGTAACTATATTGACTTAGTTAAGGAAGTTGTAAATAAAAAAACCTTTTTCTTCCCCTTAGGAGTGTAATTTCTTAAATATACTTATCCTACTTACTACTAATATTACTTACTAGTAATATTTTGTTACTTATCACAAAATATTACTGAATGGATTTCATTGAAATATGGTTCACGAGTAGAAAAATACTGAAAATGGCATAGGGTACTTTTTATCTGTATATTCTCAAGGGAGTAAAGCCCCAGGGTGCAGCATATGCTATATAAAGAACCTCTACACAAGTTCAAGTTTCTACTTACAGCAGTTTTGTCTCTGCATTTATATACCACTTGGTCAGTGTCGAATTCAATAATAAAATTTTTATTTATATTTATATAGATGAGAATACTTACATAGTCTTTTAACAAGCTATGGATGACACCTTTTTCTAAAGCACATTACTCCAGTTGATCGAGCCTGCAAATAATAATTACAGAACTTGTTTGGTACAAATTACTAAGCATACTGTTATTTTGTGACAATCTGAAAATTTTATTTCTTTATATTATTTGTAGATAGAAACAGATGTAGTATCTTCTTTCTATTTACCAATTCCTACTTATGTGGGGTTGGCATAGTATTGAAAGTATAAAGTATAGTTATTATTTAAATATCATTTGACAATTTAAGCATCAACCAGTTTCAAAGATGTTAAAAACTGATTATACAATACATTTTACTGCTTTTTTAATACTCACTTATTCTCTGCTAATTCTACTATATTATTTATAAATGCGATGCGAAAGATTGGATGTTTGTTACTCATAATAAATATACTGGATGAATTTGAATGAAATTTGGTACACGAGTTGAAAAATACCGGACATACTTAGCACAAAAGGTAGGTACTTTTTATCCCTAAATTCTAATAGGAGCAAAGCCCCTAGGGTCTGCTTGTGCTCTTGAAACACCCTCTACCAAATTTCAAGTTTCTACTTTCAGCGGTTTTGTCTCTGTTTTGACAACTCGGTTAGTCTATAATTTTGTATGTACAGAAATATAGACTTGCCTGATGGTGCCTTCCCATAGGAAAACAATAATATGTATGTATGATGCTGTCTTTAGTCTTTGCTTCGACCTACACAGGTAACAGGGGTATCACTGCATACACACAGCATTTAATTTTCAATATTGCTTGAAATGTGAGAACAGGAACAGCTGAAAAGACATTTTTACATAGTATTACCAAATACTATTTATACACTAGGCATTAAAGTATGTATATTATTGTTCTGAGTACCACATTACACTCATATATAGGTTATATACCTAATCATAGAGCGGGGTCTACTGGCATAAGTATTCAGCTTATGTAGACCCTAACATAATTAAATCACAAAGAGCTAGCATCCCACCCCAGTTTCGGGAGGTAGCCTATGTCACTTAGGTATAATGTAGCTTTCTAATAATGAAAGACCTTTTGAAATCGGTTCAGTAATTCTGAAGAATTCCTCTGCAAACGAACTCACATGCATACAAACACTTCCTCTTTATTATATGTTTGTATTAGTGTCATTGTTAGATACATAATAAATAATTTTGAATTTTTTTGAAACAAAATTTTAATAATCGCATCGCAGTAATATAGGTAAAAATCTTGTGATGTGGGTCCTTTTAAATTGAATGCACAGAGTACCTACCTACATTAGGATGTTTGTGAGTTTGGATTTATGTTACATACTGTCACACAAAATCTACAAGACAGATTTCAATAAAATTTGGTACAAGGGTAGAAAATATAAGGAATAGCAACATAAGGTGCTTTTCATTACAAAGTTTCCACATCATTTCCGGGGCTCAACTATTATAGTATTCTTATATGTATGATCTTATACATACTATACCTATATACTTAACCTTTAATATAAAAAATATCAGCGGTTCATTGAATTACGTACAGTCACAATAGTTACAAGTGCATTTACCTCGGAAACTCTTACTAACCTTTAAATTTAGCAATTTTCCATCTCGACAAAATATCCTTTATTAGTAATGGGGTTACCTCTTTGTTGAGGTCTATAACTTGAGCATTTTAAGCCGAAATGTCTTTAATATCTCGTCGGCTATATAGGTACGACATTTGTAATGAATAAGAGCCACCAATGAAGAGGTAATAGAAGAAATAGGAAGGATTCATCACTAAATGAAACAATGTAAACCATACTACTTTACAATTTGATCTTAAAAGGTGTTGTTGCTCAATGGCCAAAAAGCAATTGAGATCCGACAGATCTACCTGACAAACTCCTGTCAAATAGCAAAGAGAATACCAATACTTCAACAATCGACGTGCCAATGGCACTTTTGATAACGTGCAGAATACCGAAGTGGGCCAATAGTATGTCGGTATCATGTCCTCAGGCGTCAAATAAGGTGCAGAATACCAAATGGCGTAAATTTGGCATTTGAGACACAACTGAAATACAATAACGTACGTTTGGGAGTTAGAGAATTCGGGCCCTGTTTTGTACCTATGTAGCCAGTTAGCCACACAGAAATAAATTTTGTCTGTGGTTAGCCACAGTCATGGACCAATAGTAAGTCTATGGCTACAGTGAGCCACAGCACAGCACAGCACAGACATAAATATTGTATAACAGTGTAAATTAGAAAGGGATGAAACATTATACAAAAAAAAAAGAAATGCGATGACTTCTCTTTCTTTTGTATAACGTCATCCCTTTCTATTTATGAATATTTCCGCAAAACGATCCTGCTGCATGGCATGATATGTATGTAAATGATCATGCGGCATGCTATATGAGGATTCTCTAATAAAAACTCTGAATTAGAGGCAGCACTTATGCGTTTTATATTGTAACATTATTGAAAGAAGTAGCGGTAGCGGATCTATAGTGTGGGACCACGGGGGCACGTGCCCACCCCTTCCCCCCCACATACCCGACTGCTATTTTGTGTAGATATGTACTGTGAAGGCAGGTTCCATAACAGTACATATCAAATTAAGATTCGAGTTGTTCAAATAACAGAATTTAGTAGTAAATGGTTTTTTATAAGTTTATTTCCAAAAAAATAATCCGCCACCATTAGTGATGTTCCGTTCTCGAAATTTTCAAAGAACAAGCTGAAACCTTAAAAATATTCTCGAGAACAGAAAACGGTGCCCTTCCCATAGAAATAAAAATACTGGACCCGCCCTTGATCGGAAGTCAAACTTTGACAGTAGAAATGACAGATAGGTTTTTAAATTAGTTGCCAGTGTAAAAAAAAATAGTTCTATTGCTTTTCCGCAACATGGCGAGGGTTTTTATATTCTTGGTCAGGCTATACCTACCTTCTATCTGTTATTCTTCTCTTGTCAATTCCTGTTTTATTCCTACATAAATTCTATATAAACTAATATAAATAATATACCTTCGTTGCATTATACTTTATTAAAACGTATTTCAACTACGGATTAAGTAGGTATCCGTAGTTGAAATATAGAATATAGAATATATGTAGGAATAAAACAAAATATCAAAAACTAAACAGAAAGCAATACAATCGATAGTTTTCTTTGTCATCAATAGAATTTAAAACTATTCGCTGTCGATACTATCGATAGGCCTATCGATAATGTGACTATTTTTCAAGGTCACAATCACAAACAATACTATTAACAATGACAATACTATCGATACCTAGTATCACTATTGCTGTTTGCTGCAACACTAGTATTTATTTATAAAATTGTCTATTCTGTCTGTATATTTTTCGTGAAGTGATTCATAATCTCAAGTTGTTTTTTTAGACCTAGATAACTACCAATCTACCATCATAATTAATAGATACCTACCTATTGTATATGGTTAACTTGAGAAGTGGCGTAAGATGTAAAAAATCTAGCGAGCTATCTGAAATAGAAAACAACTGCTTTGAAATACACATCCACTACCGGTACGGTAAGGCATTATGTATAAAATTATCTGTTAAAACATAGTACCTCAGTCAGATAGATTCCTCAGATCTAAAGTTTCTATTTTAGCGTCGAATTAACTCAGTTTTAGTTCGGGGCCTTGCTGGTAAATTGCGATTTTCCTCCACTCCATACCGCCACTCTGTCGCATTCAGTAGGTAATTCTATTCATAGAATTTGTCACGGCTCGTTCTCTCTCTCTCAGCCGAAAGACGTCCACTGCTGGACAAAGGCCTACCCCAAGGATTTCCATAACGACCGGTCCTGCGCTGCCCGCATCCATGCGCATCCCGCGACCTTCACCAGGTCGTCGGTCCACCGAGTGGGAGGCCTGCCAACACTACGTTTTCCGGTTCGTGGCTGTTACTGTGAGGATATTGTATTAGAAGAGAATTTGGGTTGGCTTTAGAAGGCTGTGTGTGATTTTATAATTATAAAAGGTATAGAATCTAGCCGCAGGATATTCAATATGCGAGGGGTGAGGATGGACCCCCCCTGTACCACTCCCCCCGCGAGGAGCCACTTCTTTTTATTAATTTTTGAAAATAAAAATTATGATGTCTGTCATCCACATATAAATGTAAATGGAAAATTGCCAGTAATCACTACTAATGATTTTTTTATTCAAGGGCACTCACTTGATTAAAAAATCATTAGTAGTGATTACTGGCAATTTTCACTACATTACTTTGATCACTATCAAAGTAACCCATATCTACAGACATTTTGAAACGGGACATCTCTGCCGCTGCGGGAAGTGCAACCCCTCCGCCCTAGCGTAAGAAAATACAGGCACTCATGGCAGGCGGGGACTGCCCTCCCTCCGCGCCTCCATCTATAAAAACACACTCCCTTATAGAGCAAACAAGACTACGTGAAGTCGGGGTTGGCCGTTTGGATTTGCCCATTTGCACTTTCTGTGATACCTAATAAAATTGACAAAAGAACACAGATAAGAAAAACATAGCGATATGAAAAAATCACTTTTGTTATTTTTCCACCTGCCAAATTTGCTCTTGTCTTTCTGCAATATTTTATATAATTTCCCGGTTACAAATAGATCGATGACACCATTGTTTTTATTTTCAAAATTCATAAAATAAACTAGGGATCTCCGCGCGAGAGGATATTTATAGGGGTGTTTATCCTGTCCCCCCCATACCCCTATGTTGAAAAGCCTGCAGCTAGATTCTATACCCAAGCCCCACTATTAGTTTTAATTGATACTAAGACTGCACCAAACCTTTTTTTACACAACTGAGAAAAAAAGGAGTGTTATGTTTTCAGGGTTCATGTATGTATGTAAGTATGTATGTAAGTTTCTTTATTCCACCATAATTCCTGAACGGCTTAACAGATTTTGATGTGAGAGGTATTTTTAGATTCCTTGTATTCCTCCGAGTGACATAGGCTATATGACGTCATCATAAAAACAAAATGGCGAATTATATATGCGATAAATAGCAGACCAAAAAAATAAAATTTGATCAATCTTATCGAGTGGTGAATGGGTGATTCCGGGAATTCACTAAATTTCAATTATGCCAGGGTCCTAAAAAAACATATGACATTTTCTGAATACAAAATTATTTCGTAATGGAACTACAGGACATTCTCTCATGGTGCTATTAATTGAAGAAAATATATAATTGTAATTTACAAAGAAAACAGCGAAAACACGCGTCCATCGTCAACACCATTTGCGTAATTTTTGGAGACTCCGTAATATTAATATTAATTCTTAATAAAATAGGAATATATAAGCGTGTTACTATATTTAATATAAATCCCTAATTATCGTACATTGATTTTCTGAAGAAATGGCTATTATATAATTATTTAATATAGTTAAAAAATATATTTTATATTTGTAACCATAAAATCGTCAACACCATTTTACTAAGATCAAAATACATATTTCTTTTAAACCCTGCGGGGGGAGGGGGAACGGAGCGATTAGTCGCGTGCGCAGCCCTGTCCTAGTCTCAAATCGGGAGCATATGAAATTCACGCCTGTTGTGTTAAGCAAGAAATAAATATATTTAATTCAGAAATTCAAGTGTAACCAAATTACCATCATCCCCGTTTGGAGTCATAAGGTAATTAAGCTGTGTTACTATCTTTTTCGTATTCAATTACTTACATTAGGATGTATAGGAACTTCAATCAGAAAATATATTTAGTATAAAAACTTCTTTGTTTCCAGAAATTTCGAGCAAAATAGGCTTTAAATATCATCACCATTGGTGTCAACTCCATATATTACATTGAAATGGTAATGATGTTTTGTAAATGGCGATGACGCCGTGTCATTTTAAAATCGACATCCTTCCATGCAGCTTTGTATGTGGGCGTATAAAAGAGACCGTAGAGACCTACCTTGTACCAGCTATTTCTCTTTTTACCTAAATCGTCAAAGTCGATTAAGGAAATGGGCTTCAAATCAACAGGTGATGAGCTAGCCTCCAGTACTACACTTTTACTTATTCCCGTTTTACCACCTCGTTAACATAGTCTTTGGATTTAACAACCCTCGGTTTTGTTTACCCCGCAAAGTATTAAGACGTGGTTTTATGGCTAGAAGGCAAGCGTACGCTGATAAAAAAGCTGATCTGATAAAAGGAAGGAAGAAAAAATGCAATTTTTAAGCATAGGTGAAAATCTCCTAGAGATCAAAAAATTCAAAGACAGAAATGGCGAGATGCAGCAAAAAAATACAGACAGAAAAAGAAAGAAGCCAGTAAAATGTCAATATTGCCAATAGAAATTATACATGTAGAAGCGCAAGACAAAGAAGAAAATGAAAATGCGAAATTTAAAACCGATGAGGAAGAAATATTACACTCATCAAATCCTTTGAATCAATGTAACTGTTCTAGAAAAATAACAAGATTTTAAATAATAGAACTAAGAAAGAGAATCAAAATGACTAGAATAATTAAAGCACAATAAATAAAATTAAATATTTGAAAAGGAAGATTCAGGAATACGAGAATAGAGCCATGAAGAATTTCCCTACGGAAAATAAAACAGAAACTAAAGAAAAATCAAGATTGAAAACATATAAACATAAAAAACCTACATTTAAACTTGAAAAAGTTATCGATTTTTTTTATTGACGACTAACAGTGTAATTTTGGCCGGAAAGAAACAATACACGACAAAAAATATATGATATATATGCGTAGACTACTAAGAAAATATGTTTTCTACTTAATATTATTTCTATAAATAAAAAAATAAGTTTATACATCGTATTTTATTTTAATTTTATTCCATATACATCATTACCATTTGACTTTTGTCAATACCATTCAACGCGAAATCATTACCATTGTAAGATTGTCATCACCATACACGCGGAAAAAAATTACAAGTGTTCCATTTCCTAAAATCCTTGTTTGATTTTAAGGCACATTGGTATATTTATATGTCCAGCCCATATGAACATTTATATCATGTCATACACGCTCATCAAGGTATAGGAAAAAAAGTAAAAAAAAATTGACAATCGGAACGAAATTCTCGGATTCACCCGAATCAATCTTATCAAATTGAACGGCTTTAAAAGGCGATTTCAAAAATGTATATATATTTTTTTTTTTTTTTTTATTTATTTATTATCATATAAAAGGTCTTATAAAACATTAAGTAGGTAATAACTTAGCATAGCGAAACCACTAAGGTTTGAAATTATACTAAGAATTAAGTTTACGTCAGTCAATATACAAATTTTACACAAATTATATTTTTATAGACAACAAACTGTCTTGTAGATAATTTACTCGCAACACATAAAAAGAAAACGAAAGAATTGGACAAATATATAATAACTTATATATTTGTATGTACTTTTTGAGTAAAAAATTGTCAGTCGTGTTTTTTATTTTTAATAATTAGCTTGTTTTATTGTTTGGATGCGAAGTTTTGACACTATCACTGTGGTTATTTCAACTATGTGTTGAGCCAACCAAAGTGATGTATTTTTCTGCCACAGGTAATCAAGATGTCGCACAAACCAGCACCATATACACCAAACTTTCCTCAAAGCCAAGGCTATGCTCCACCTCAAGAGGGTGGTAAAGAGGAGAGCTATCCATTAAATCCACAGGCGGGTTATCCTGGACCTCCACCAGGCCCAATGCCTCCACCAGGTGCTCAGCCTGGCATGCAGCCGGGATTCCAGCCTGGGTTCCAGCCAGGCTTCCAACCGGGATTTGCACCTGGCTATCCACAGCCACAAGGCTACCCTCAGCCACAGCAGGGTTACCCTCATCCGCAGCAAGGATATCCAGCCCCTGTTGTGCAACAACCCACTGCAGCTCCAGGTATGTGTAAAAAAGTATCAGTCTATTTGACTTAAATCCAAGCCACATACAATCAGGTGAAGGCGAGGTATCATGGACCTTTCCGAGCTCGAGATAATACATGTTTGATCACCCATCCTGTGACTGACCATTATGAAAAGGCCCAGCATATGAACCACTGCTAGAAAATATTCTCTCTATAATAATAATCATTCAGATACTCTTATTATCACTACAGAGGAATTAGCTGTAGTTAAAAATTTATAATATAAAATATCTGATTTAGGAAATCCTCTAGGACCGAGGATTTGGCTATATAATCAAAGACTGAGGCAAATATAGCTATTTACCGCGGTCCTAGAAGGCTTGCACTTCTTGGGCTCTATTTCCAGGAATCGCGATCATTAGAAGCTTCAAAAATAGGCCCTTAAAAAGTATCTTGCTCTTGTCACATTTTGATCTATTTAGCACCTTTTCTATTATATTCACCATTATCTTTCAATCCTTATCTCTGCAGTATTATATTTTATGCAATTATTTGTGCTCTCATAGTCTACATAATACGTGTTAATGACTTCTTCGGTAAGATAAGGATGTTTGTTTGCTATGTAAGTATATACATACAGCTATAAGACATGATGCACAGGGTTGTCGTCTTAATATTAAGTGTCTACTAGATTTTGCTCCCTTCCCTAGATAAAAACCATCGAAATTTGAAAGACGAGGCTTCGAAAAAGTCCCATAATCTAATTCGCCTAAATCACCATACTAACTCGCTACAAAAATGCATCTGTTCTCCAAAGTCCCATCTCAGCAATAGGTGTGAAAAAGATAGACATACTGAATTACCTCGCTTTTATATAATACTAACCACGCCCCGGGGCTTCGCTCACGTGGGAATTTCAGGATAAAAGTAGCCTATGTGCTATTCCCGATACTTTTCTACTAGTATACGTAATTTCATCAAAATCCGTACAGTATATTTTGAGTTATTGAGTAACAAACATCCTTACAAACTCACATCCAAACTTTATAATATTAATTAAGTAGTTTATGAGTTAGGATTAGTAAGATTAATATGAGTTTTTAATCTCTGCAACTACAATACATAATTATATACATTTCCAAAAAATTACGAATTTTTTCGTCAAGTCGTCCAAATTATAGCTAACAATGTATGGAGCCTACAGTTATAAGTAATCGTAATAAATGTGTTTTGTTTGCTACATTATTTTGATTGTTCCTGGTAATAGATGTTTTTAATGAGACCAATTAGCATATTACCTTTTTTCCTTCTAGATTGGTTAAACCATTACTGGTTAAACAATATTAGTGAATTCTGTACGAAATATACGGGTGGCCAGCTAATTATCACCAGTCGATTTTCATACAAACGAGGTTACTTTGAAGCTTTGGTTCAACGCCAGGATTGATCTGAGCTGTGATCTGATGATGGCCATCCAGAGATAGAATGGAGGACATCCATCTGGATGTCTTCCATTCTATTCCTGGATGGGCATCTCGCATAGCGAGCGATCTCGCTATAGACACCCAACTGATCAAAAAATGCTATTCGTAGGGTCACTTTGAAAAGATTTTTTTAATTTTGCGAAAGGGCCGTTTTGCGAAGGGGCCGTTTTGCGGAAGGGACATTTTGCGACGTAACGGTTTATTTGTTACTCAATTACGCAAAATCTACTGGATGAATGAATGTCGTCAAAGGACAACATTACTAGTAGTACGTCTGTATCTATACTAAGTATTATAATGTAAAAAAACGGGTACCTAGTTGTTTTGTTTTGTAATATACAGAAATGTATGCTGTCTACGTCCCTAACCCCGGTCAGTGCACAGATAGTGTTTTATTTATTTATTCGTATGGCATTCATATTTAGTCATTCAAGATTATTAGTTTTTCTAGATTTCTTATTACCGTAATGTGGGGCTTTTTGCAATCATGGGGATAATTGGAATTTTATGAAAAAAAGATTTGGTTACGAATATTTTTTTATCTGGCTATAGTAGGAAACGTATTTTATAACTTGGCAATACAACAATTTCTTATGTCAATGTCAAATAAGTTTTTTATACGTTGCCGGCGCCGAACATTGAGCAGTGACTTATTTTATAAACTCCGGAAATTCGTAGTATTTCGAGGCCTGGAAACTTTCGTCGGGTACACCACATATTGAAAGGTATGTACAAAGTAATCTAAACTGCGTAAAAGTGTATTTCATCCGCTTTCCAGGGCTTCAGTTAGAATGTTCCTATCTCTCACTGTTGGTCTGCTTTTTGGTGGTTTTTGAAATGGGGCTTTTTGGTTTTTGTTTGGGGCTAATTGAAACATAGTTTTAAATAGCCCCCTTTGAAGCTTGTAAAATATTGTTTTGTCTTTTGTTCGTCGTTTCAAATAGCCCCAAAAGCAGATTTTGACTCAATTAAGGGTAAGTTATTTACCAAATGACAATACGAAAAGTGTATTTATTATTTATAAGGTTGTGATCTATTGCTAAAATTTCATCATCATCCCAATTAAATCTCTAGCGGTAAATCTGTAGAACCCAGGGTTCGCTACCTATCTTAGGTATATACATATAGTATACAGAGCGACTGTCGTGTGACATTTATTTTTTCGATATAATCGGTTTTGAACTACATTTAGTTTTCACATTGTAATTACTTTTCATTTTCGAATAAAATTATTAAAAATTAAATCCGATGTATTTTTAAGTAAATATTTATTATAGAACCCTTTAAAACCTTAAAAGGGGCAATTTCGTTCGTCAGTACGAAGGACTATATCAACGGAACCAATTAAAAAAAAAGGTCTCCGCATATATTTGCCCCTTTGGCGGAACATTGTTGTATGGAAATCTCAATTTTATTTTCGATTTCCCAGCATTGGTTCCATACAAAAAGTTCGTAAACTGACTGAATCACCCCTTTAACGGTTGGACAGGGCTTTTTCTATAGCCCGAATATGTAAAAATACTCCTCAGTGACATAGGCTATGGCTATATTATTTGTAAATGTAGCCATTGATAGTCTATGTCACCCAGGTCATTACGTAGTAGGAATCTAATAAAATCTAATTTATTAAAATCAGTTCAGTAGTTTAGGCACTACGATGAACATACTCTTACAAATATAATTACTATAAAAACCAAAAGGTAATAATTTTCGCAGTCTATGTATGTAACATAGACTGCGAAAATCATTACCTTTTGGTTTTGCCAGTCGGTTAAAAATACAAAGCACTTCGCCTTAAATATTCCAAATATTGCTTGATACTTTACGAATAATACATTTGATATTCTACATGAAATTCCAAATATCCCCAAATTAGTGATGGTATATATTATTGAATAAATAATAAATGGTGGATTATTTCCTTTTCAGTGTTGCAAGTAGTGAAATTGAGATAGTCTCAAGAGAGTATCTTTCCCTTTAACCGTTCCAAATAACGCTTATTGTTTTTTTTAACATGAAGTTGAAAAAAATGAGAAACCACAAAGCAATGAAGTCAGATACCAAATAACCCCATTAAAGCGATATTTGGAAAGGCACATTTAAAACATTATATCTTCTAAATTATTTATAGAAAATAAAAAGTTATTATTGTGATTCCGAGAAAAATAAAAAAACTACCCTAAAAAATATAGTTTATATCTGCAAAGTAACTAGTGTTTTTGTAAACACCAGTTTTATGAAAAAACTGGTCCAATTAGCCCCACTTTACGGTATATCTTTATTATGTGAAATCACTGAACATGCTTAAAAATACATACATACTCGTAGATAAAACAAAAGAACAGTTAAAGAAATGTTTTTGCTCTCAGCCCTATTTACAAGTTTCTAGATAGTGATAAATGGAATAATACTTTGACAATTATTAATTCACCTTTCTTCACCGAGTGTGGTCAAAATTATTTATTTTAGAAGATGTGGGAAACTGTGTCGGGAAATAATTTTGAAATATTTGACAAAGAAATAAAGCAAAATATTAGAACGCCAAAGTGGATAAAATTTAAACTCTATGTATCGAAAAAGTGTACACACCTTTACTTGAAAGATAGGAGTGTTTATTTTAACACATTAAGTGTGGCGAGCGCAAAAAGAACATTTCATCGTATTTGTAAACAATTATCTAGATCTCGATACGATGGGTACGAAAAATTTTTATCAGATGAAGAGAAAAGGTTGAAATTATTATTAACTACTGACTCATATAACATGGTGGAGGGCGTATAGCTGTACTTTATTTAATTATATATTTTAATCTAGGTATAACAATAATTTTGTTGTTTTACACGTTTTATCAATATCTTTGCATATAATTAATTATATCGTCAAAATCGTTGCGGTTTAATGTAAGTACTTTTTATATTTATAAGCATGAAGGAAAGATAATGAGAATGGTTTTAAATTTAAATAGGATATTTTAATTTAATATATTTATTTTAAATTATTTTAATTAATTTATCACGAAAAGACAGAATATACAGGGGTATATTCTGTCTTTTCGTGATTAATTCAAAAACTACTGAACGGATTTCCATGCAGTTTTCACCGGTGTATAAATTAGCGCGGGCGGAGCCGCGGGCAAAAGCTAGTAACATATACAATATTTTAATGTTTTTCAGGTGGTTGGATGACTATTCCTCAAGGCCTCAGCAACTGTCCTCGCGGTTTGGAATACCTGTCTATGATTGATCGCCTGCTCATCCATCAAAAAGTTGAACTGCTGGAAGCGTTCGTGGGATTCGAGACCAATAACAAGTACATGATCATGAACAGCGTCGGCCAGAACGTGTACTACGCCGTGGAAGATAACGATTGCTGCACCAGGAACTGCTGCGGGCCCAGTCGCCCTTTCGACATGAGAGTTTATGACAACTTTCAAAACGAGGTGAATGTCAAATCCCATCTAATATTATAAATGCGAAAGTGAGTTTGTTTGATAACTCTTCACTCTTTATTTACTGAACTAATCTTCCTGAAATTTGGGATACACACACACACACATAGTTAAAGTTCTGCAAGAAGGACATAGGGACTTTCATCCCGGGAAAAACAACTGCTCGCGTGGGAAATTCACGCGGGCGAAGCCGCGGGCTAATGGTTTATAAATTCATTGTCACTAGTCGCGCCCTGAAGCCCCGCTCGTGTGAGTTATTTACTTCCGAAGTTAATTTTGTCTTGACCTATTCTAGCCTTCTACTAATTCCGTCAAAATCCGGCCAATGTTTTAGTCGGAATTGAGTGAAAATATCTAGTACATTCAACTTTAGACTTGTTTTCTCTGTTTTCAGGTAATACATCTTCACCGGCCGCTGGCCTGCGACAGCTGCCTGTGCCCCTGCTGGCTGCAAAGCATAGAAGTGACAGCGCCGCCTGGCACCGTCGTCGGCTCTATAGAGCAGGACTGGTCTATCTGCAAGCCTTGCTTCTCCGTTAAAAACGCCGCTGGGGACGCCGTACTAAAAATCAAAGGGCCGTGTTGCACTTTTTCAATGTGTGGAGATGTTGAGTTTCATGTAAGTTCTTCACTTTGAGCTACTGTAGGTAGATAGCAAATACTCTCTGTTTAAAATAGAACCCAAATAATTTATTACAAAAGATGGCCATTTCATGAAATGCTTGATCATGTCAATTCTATGGTTTGGCCACAACACCAACACATATACTTACATAGATTGTTATTATAAGACAAGAGATGGATAAACTCTTAATTAGCTTTACTTCATTAGTAGAGCGTGTTTTTGATATAAAAAGATTTTGTCTTTGGTCACCATTCTATAGTATGTTTCTAATATTATAATTATTTTTTCAACGCGCATGTAAGTTCTACTTTTTTAGGTAGGTACATCCTATACATTATTTATTTATGTTTTTATTTATTTAAACTTTATTGTACAGACATACAAAAGTACAGTACAAAAGGTAAACTTAATGCTAAAAGCATTGTCTGACAGTCAAACCTTATAGTACGGGCAATTTAAGCAAATTTTGGGCCAAACCTCAAAATATATAACATAGTTTTGATTTTTGGCACAAGTGTTCATCAGAGTCTTCATTTTTCAAAAGTCCCCGGCCCTAGGGTACCGGTTGACCCCCCCTCAAATGTGTCCCTGACCGTCGTTTTTCTTTATTTTCTAAAAAACTATCAGAGATAGGAAAAAATTGTCAATGACAAGAATAAACATCATTAAATTATCTATTAAATGGATTTTAGTTCATTCCGATAGGACTGATAGTTTTGGATTTATATCTATATATCCTGCACGAAAAAATTTTTTTTTTGCAGCATCTTGGTATTTGTACTGATTTTATACAAAAACCACTGAAGTTATGATAAAGTAGTATAGAGGAGAATTAATGTTAATAAATTTATCTATAAAACAAGATCAATATTATTGTTGCACGTGCCTTAGTTCCTGAATAACAGCTCGTGACGTCTGGCATCACATGTAACCCTTTAACTCTAGTGAGCCATCTACGTTAAAAATAACATCAAGCCGATGTATAATATTGAAATTTTGTACACGGGTACGTTAGGTTAAAACAAATATTTTGAGTAGGTAGTTCCTGAAATTCCCCTCCTTAGAAGGGGAGTCATGACGTCATCATTTTTTTTAAATTCTTGTATGGAATTTGTTTTTTTTTTTCAAAAACATATCGTGTGTAGTATCAAATGAAAGGGCTTGACGAGCCGGTTCTGAAAATATACTACACCATTATCTTTAGGCCACCTGTTTTCTAAAATTTCGAGAAAACCAAGAAATATTCTCAAAACTCGTACCAAATATGGGCTCCTTTTATTAGGAGTCTGCTCAGTAAATTTTTGTAAAACAAACGCCAAATATCTCGAAATATACTCGTATATTGTTTTACAAAAATTTACTGAGCAGACTGTTGAGGAAATGATTCTAGGCTTCTGATGAACACTTGTGCCAAAAATCAAAACTATGTTATATATTTTGAGGTTGAAGTCTAATTTTCCCGTACTATTACGAACCAGTGCGGTAATAAATGTATCCTCAGAAGTGTCGTAATGTATCTCTCTCTCAGCCTAAAGACGTCCACTGCTGGACAAAGGCCTCCCCCAAGGATTTTATCCATGGGGGGGTTTTGCCGTAATCGCCACGCTTGGCAGGCGGGTTGGCGATCGCAGTGTGATGGCATAGTACGCGGAAAGATGCTGCTGCCCATCCTCCGGTGTTTTAATCCCTTAGTCGCCTCTTACGACACCCACGGGAAGAGATGGGTTGGTGCTATTCTAGGGCCACACCACAGGCCTACCACACCACAGGCCTAATGTATAACCCAATGAAATTAAATTGTTAGAACGATTGCTAATTATTGTGCGTCCACAAATCATTCTTAATTCAACTGCATAGGTAATGTATTTTATGTTTCCAGGTGTACTCACAAGATGGAGAGACGAAAGTGGGCAAAATTACTAAGCAGTGGTCTGGATTGGTGCGCGAAGCATTCACGGATGCCGACAAATTCGGCATATCGTTTCCGATGGATTTGGACGTCAAAATAAAGGCTGTGCTCCTTGGAGCGTGCTTTTTGATTGTAAGTTTTTTGGTTTATTATTTGTAAACTCTTTGTTGCACATACACATAAGAAAAATACAAAAGATCCGTCATCATTACGCGTAATTATCCGAATAGTACTAGGTCTACTAGCTAGATATTTTTCGCAGTTTTTATTAAATTTGTTAAAAAATAAATAGATTTAATAAAAATTTGCACCTCAGAAGGGCGCCCTGATATACTTATTTAACTTAATTTTATTTAATTTTCAGGATTTCATGTTCTTCGAAAAATCTGGTAACACAGAGAGGGACAGGCCGGGACTTCTATAAACGACCTCGATTTTTGAACGTACCTTAAATACGTAACTTTTTTTTATTATTATATGCTTTTTCATGGGAGGAACATGAATTCTCACAACACTTGAAATTTAACCGCCTTATAACGATTTGATTTTATACATAAACTGGAGTTGTACTTGCTACTCTCAGAGATTTTTTGTGCCTTGTAATGTTACCGTAAAAATAAGATTTTATTTACTAAGAAACCTTTATAGTGGAGTACGATTAGCTTTTATTCTCGGAACCCGGTTCCAGTGAGCGGATTTTCATAAAACTTTTTGCTTTACAGTAAAAGAAAATGTTTAGGTACTGTTAAATTTTGCCGATCTTAATCGTTTGTTCCCGATGAGTCATACCAAGATTTGTGACACTGAAGCAAAAAGGGAAAAAAAATATCGTCGGTATCCTCCCCCACGACAGAAACTAACGGGCTCCGAGGTTTTTTTCTGTATTCGAGACTCTAGTCCACTTGTATGTGGCAAATATAAGCACAATTTTTCGAAAAAGATTTTTACGACTTTTTACATTCAGTCAAATATTATATAGGTATTATAAGCGTAGCTTTGGCTTTGTATAAATGAGAAGCGGGCTTTGATATGGTCATTGCTCAGCAGATGTCTATGAAACCTCAAGTTTAAATTGTATAGAATACATAAAATATAAAAAAATATATATAATAAAAATATATATTTGTATATAAATATTTGAATGAGATCAATTTTACATGGAATACCTTCTTGAAATAAGACTATTATTAGAAGGTAATCCCTATGTACTTTCTTTCTGTATTACTCCTAGATATGTCGGAACAAACATAAATTAGCGGCCTAGCATAGTTAAACGTAGTAGACGTTTCATTACTTATTTACTGCCATCTGGTGCTAAAATCATATTTTTTTTTCTCTTCTACAATGCATAAAATCCACACATTGTTACTGTAATAGACATTATCTGTGACGCTCAAATTATAATATGGTATTTCTCTTAGAGACCTATGGTATTTCTAATATAACAAACATTGATTAAAAACGACCTGGACTTATTTAGAATACTAGCTTTCGCCCGCTTGCATTTCCTACGGCAACAGTGCTTTTTTCTGAGATGAAAGGAACCCTATGTCCTTCCCCGTACTTCCAGCTATGTGTATGCGAAATTTTAGGAAGATTGGTTCAGTAGATAAAGCGTGAAGAGGATACAAACAAACTCACTTTCGCATTTATAATATTAGGTGTTTAAAATAACAGCCTTACTTTTATGTTGACACAAAACGATGTCACTTGCTATACACATTATCCGCCCAGAATAAAATTAAAAAATAAACAACTTAAAATGCAATTTTTAAGCTTAAAATGGGCGCATATAGTGTACAACTTTTAATAACTATTATAATTATGAACCGTCCGGAATAAATGGTAGTGAAAACTGCCGTTAAACTATGTTTAAAGGATTTAAGCGTATTCAGACACACAGACGCGGGAAACCACTTTGTTATATACTACAATAAACCGGCCAAGTGCGAGTAAAACTCGCGCACCGAGGGTTCCGTACACGCAAAGCATCTCACATTATAGCTCTAACTAAAAGTCCAACTAGTTTCAAAAACAAACTTAACTTTACAGTTCGATCCCTAAGACTCATACTGAACCAGCGCAAAAATAAGTTTGTAACACTTGTTTTTTAGACTTCCAATAACATATTTAAAGTTTTCAGATTTATTCCTGTATAAGTACTGTTAGACCTTGCTTTTTGCCAAATTTCATAATTTTAGGTCAACGGGAAGTACCCCATAGGTTTTGATTGCTGCCTAAAAACGCAAAATATGCGACAATTCGCCACATTTACGGTAATATCCCTTGATCGCGTTGACGGTAATTTTGATTATTTTTTTGCTAAAAGATACCGTAGATCCGATATTAATTTCAACTAGATACCTTCAAGCGTTCCAAAGAAAAAAAGTTTGACAGACAGACGGACAACAAAGAGATCTTTTATAGGGGTTCCGTTTTTACCTTTTGAGGTACGGGGAACCCTAAATTAATTGGTATCCCATAACACAAGCAAAGGGTAACTCAATCTGTGTGATTTGAACACAGGATTATACTGTGCTATCATGTTATCTTATCTTTATGACTTCCATTTGCATATTGTCATAACTAATTAATTGACATACCTATGTAGCTATATTAGAAATATTATACTATTTGTTCCTGAAATTGCATTTGTAATGTTGATGAATATAGAATTGTATTACTTATAATGTGTTTAGTGTTAAAGATACTTTATTTTTGTTATTTTATTTACTCAATAGTCTAGTCTACATAATTTAAATGTAATTATAACTCTCAATCTCAATGAATAAATACCCTTCAGATCTCAAATTTTAATATGTATATTTTTTTAACACTTAAAGGGCCTTAGCCACAGACATGATTGGTTTTCTAATATACAAGGGTCAATAACGGGAAATACAATTTTCCAAAACTATACTACAATTCATAAGTGTCTAATTTCGTCTAATCTAAAACTGAACGCCTCTCCATTGTAAATTCAATACAGGGGCACATTCAGTTCTAGATTAGACGATCTCTACTGTCATGTCTAGTGTTATTTTTAGAAACATTTATTTTGAAATTGTTTAAATTGAATTGCTATGCTTTTAATTTTCATACCACTCAAATAATTGTAATTTGTATTCAATTTGAAAACAAGGGTTTACATGGTAAACAGAATGGACTTTAACTGCACTATGACCAAAACAAAGTTTTAATTTATTCTTAAAATGATATTTCTGCTAGAGTATATGAAGGAATATTAGCACTTAAGATTTTGAATATATACCCTATGTTATGGATTTATACTGTAGTACATTATATAAATAAATATATATAAGTATTTTTTGTGTTTTACAATGCAATTGTTATGCCATTATGATTGAAATACCTTTTTTGGACCAAATCAGTTTATCATAATCATAATATATTAATAAATTACATCATAAACCATAAAAGTAGACAAATAAAATGTAACCTAATTCTTTTTTGGACGACAGAATGCAGATTTTTGCGTACACACAGACACATCAGCCTGTCTCAATGAGAGATCAGCAAAGCTGTCTTCATGTTTTGACATGAACATCCTCTTTGCTATATTCATTTCCCTGTGGTCATGTTTTATCACTAATGGTCTTGGTAAAGATGATGCTATCTTTTTAGCCCATTGACTTTGTGGCAATTTTTGTTCATCAGGGATGTCTATCTGAAAAAAAAAAACATAATATTGTTAAAAAAAAGGGATTAATCCTTCAACAACGAAGATGGATTGGAATAGAATAGATTGGGAATTGCGTTTGTTATCGAAAAACCCCATGTGAGTAAAGGATTAATTTGTTAACTTAAAATCAACTATCTATTTCACATTTAAAAAAAGAAATAGTAGAAAGGACTTCGTTCAAAATGTATGGGAGCTTGGCTTACTGCGGACAGTTCGTTCAATAAATAATAGTATTATCATTCACCATAATTAATGTCAAATAGATTTTCGGAATATATCTTGGAGTATGAATATCTGTAATTAAAATATACCATTAAGTAAGTATTGTTTGTGTTTCCGTTATTAAAATCAAAGATGTCGGCCTTCACGTCTGTTCTGGGATGCCATTATCTAAAATAATATCACATTTAAGTAGTATATTTTTTATTCTTTGATGAAAGATTGGATTAATTAAGTATTTTTTTAGCATATTATGTTAGTTTTATATTAATTACATGCATATCATTTCATATTTATATTTTAGAATGAATTATTTATTTTAATTTTTACTTAAATACTTAATTCAATATTGCATTTTCTTTACCTGGTAACACTCGATTCTTGAGCGCGGCTTTATTTTGACGTTGACAGTTGTTGACAAGTATCCAAGTGTCAATGTCGACCGAAGACAACATGTCAACGTCAAAATAAAGCCGCGCTGAAGAATCGAGTGTTACCAGGTAAAGAAAATGCAATATTGAATTACTTAAGTAAAAATTAAAATAAATACATAATTCTTCATTCAAAAATATAAATATGAAATGATATGAGTGTACTTAATACGTAAAACTAACATATTATGCTAAAAAATTACTTAATTAATCCAGTCTTTCATCAAATAATAAAAAATAAACTACTTAAATGTAATATTATTTTAGATAATGGCATCCCAGCACAGACGTAAAGGCCGACATCTTCGATTTTAATATCGGAAACGCAAAAAATACTTACTAAATTGTATATTTTAACTATAGATATTCATACTCCAATATATATTAAGAAAATCTATTTGACATTAATTATGATGAATGATAATACTTTTATTTATTGCACGAACTGTCCGCAGTAAGCCGGCGATGAACAATGTCTTTTATGTCTACCTAAGTAAGTACTCATTTTGGGAAAAAACATTCAAGGTAGTATACTTACAACTTCAGTTTTCTTTGCACTTTTATAAGCAACTGCAGGAAGTTTCACATTTTCTTTATTGCTTAATTGGTTTTGGGTAGTCTTGACAAATTTGGGTATTGCAGAGTGTCCTGGCAATGGTTTAGTTGGCCGTACTTGCTTGATTAAAGGCACAACAGGGCAGTTATTTATATAAGATGCAACAGGACTAGCTACATGCTTATAAGTATTTGACTTTGTCAGGTGTTTCTTGCCTGATCTATGAGGTGTCTTCTTATTAGATACTGGGTTTCCTGGAGTTTTAAAAACTGGAGTATTCATATTGGAACATGGAGTCGTAAAATATTCAGTCTTACATTCCAAGTCTATTTTGGATGGTGTTGAATATGGTGTATCTATTTTGGATGGTGTTGAATATGGTGTTTTCTTTTCTGGCACTCTATCATAAGGTTTTAAAGGAGAATGGTGAACTTTTGAAACCACACCATTAATTCCAGAACATGATTTTCCTTTTGAATCTTCACAGTTATTAATTTCATCATTTGGATTTTCATAATTCTGAGTAGGGCCATCATAATTCTGAGTAGGACCATTATTAAGAATATAGTCAATAACATCTAAAGTATTATCAAAAATCACACTGCTGTTTTCTTGAGTAGAAACACACAAGTCTGTCACCATTTTCTCAATTTTCAAAAAACTATCATCTGAAGCTTTATTATCACTGGGGCCTGGAGATGACAATGGTGATAGGACTGGATTGGAAGAAGCTTTAAGCTTTGAAGATGTTGCAGTTGACATTGAATCCTTGTGCAGGATATCAGGTGCCGAGTGAGTTTCTATAATTTTTAAACTTCTATCCAGACCACTATTATCAGGTTTAGGGTACCTAAAAATAAGTTAAATTCTAATTATGTGGGTTTGAGTTTGAATATAAGACTGTAATAATCCAAAGTGAATAATACAATTAAGTCTTTAAAAAAAAAAGTGAATATACAAGTGCTACACACTCGTAGTACAATCTACTTTAATAGTTTTGAAGTCAATAATTTTGGAGCCAATATTCATAATGCATAGACTGTTGACTATCTCAATATAATTGAGTAATGTAGTAATTACTCAAAAAAGTTTGTTGGATTTAACTAATCATTTAAACATCCCTGGCTGTTTTCACATAAAGGCACTCATTATTATATGTATAGCCGAAAATAAAAAAAGAGTAGATATAAAGACCTTGTATACCTCAGAGTTTTAAATCAATGTATATTCGTCCACATATAGACAGTTCTTTAATTATAAGATACATTGTTGTAAAGTGACGTCTTTGGAGAAAATGCAGCAGTGGAGTTTGCTGCGCCGCCTCTTGTCCACTTGCGCTTTGGAGGCGGTAGTAACCATAGCTTTAAGTAATTTTTCTGACGTCAACAAGTATATTGGTATGACGATTTTAAAGTACTAGTTTCAAGCCAATTTCACCCAGTTCCCCGATGCCCATTTTAGGTTTATGTAGGTACAACTACCGAGCTTCGGTCCTCGCAACCTTTTTTTTTTTTTTTTTCGTGTGGAATGACCCTCGTCTCGTCCATCCAGCCACGGGAAGCCGGACGGGTATGTGGGACTCGAACCCACCAAAACCACACGGTGTCAACCACTACCGCATTTGTGCCAGGACCGTGTGCTTCTCTCGCTCCACAGCCCCGGCGCGGCGGCCGCCACCACGGCGGCCCCAGCACGGCTCGGAGAGGGTCGGAGCGGCCAGCGGGAAAGCTGCCAAATTTCCCGCTAGGGTAAAGGCGCACTTGACACAGATGCGCTTTTCCACCCGAGGGCCGCTAAGCCGGGCGACGGAATCCCGTTTCCGCCACCCAACCAGCCCTCAATTTTTTGGGACCTGAAAATGTCAGGCCCTACCTCATCTCAGCTACAGGGGATAGGTTGTCTCTATCCACTGTGGCCGAGACAGGCCCACCACACGTCGGCCGCAGAGGACAGGGAGAGCGGCGCACCGCAATACCGACACGCCTCTTCCCCTGCGGCCCCACCGGCACCGTGTCCAGCGCCACGGCCACGCTCGGTCGCGGAGGATAGGGAGAACGGCGCACCGCGATACCGGCACTCCTCTTCCCCCGCGACCCCTACCATGGCTGTGAGGGTAGGAAGTGTGTGCCCCCTACTCTCACAGCCAGGCCACTGACAGCGGCCTCCTCCCGGCCCGGGGTCGTCACTCCCGGGCCATGGGTTCCTATTAGCTTCCCAGCAGTCCCGCTTCCAGCTGGTACTGAGCCCCCCCATCGCTACAAAATTGGAACCCGTTCGGGGGGGGCTCCTCGCAACCTAGCCTAGCCTACCTTTTCAAAAAGCTCGCTTTTGAGTTTAATTTAATTCATTCTAAAGCCATCCCGTAATGTCGCTCAGATCATTTTCAGATAAGGTTTGTTTACTTACATGTCTTGTTGTTTATTCCACAACACACATTTCTTTATTTCTTTCAGTGTTAATTTCCCAAAAAATATCTCCTCATCATCATGCTCTTCGGAATACATGTCCATTTTAGAAATTGGAAATCGATCTTACCGCTCACCACACACAGGATTCTGATTAATAAATCTAATAATCTATAAAATAGTAAATAGAATATTGTTGTCCAAATCACAGCCTCCGTTTTATTATAAATTGAATGAATGTTATTGTAATAACCATAGATATTTTGTAACGGCCAGCAAGGATGACAGGGGACCATTGAGTTTTTTTTTTTGGTTTCTTTATCAGCGAGGAAAGGCAAAGGGATCTAAAGCCCATACAGCCAGGGACCATTGAGGTTCGAATCGAATTTCCTTACTACTAGAATGATAATATCGGCCAAATTCTATTGTTGTCCAGAAAATTCTTAAACAAGATAGAAACAAATGACAATATAGATGTATTAGTAATGAGCGATTTTTCTGACAGCTAAAGTAAGAAAAAAAATCAGTATAAAAAAGTTTCAACAGATGGCGTTTTATTGAAAGCCGAGTCGTAATAATGGCTACCTATATTGTGCGCTTTTTATTGTCAGCCTGAGGCAGAAAAAAAATCACATAACAGTTTGACAGTTGCACAAATCACAATATTGGTACTTTTTAGTTGTTTTTTTATTAGGTTTTTTTTTTAATGCCAATACAGTGCATTTTTGCTTTTTAAATGGTCTCGCCTTTTACTAAGCGCCACCTATGATTTCATCTGGAACTATATTTTTTTTTAATTTGGGTCTCGGAAAATCCCTCATTGGCACAGCCGACACTCGCACATAAATATATCATAATTAATAGATTCATTTAAATATGGAGTTCATTTGTTACCTAAAAGTAGTTTAAAGTACCTAATGTAGAAAGTTCATAACACAAAATAAAAATGCAAACAGCCCTCAAATATTTTATTTATCTTCTATTTTATTATAATAGAAATTAAATACTTAAAAAAAAACAGAATGATTAATGATTGAAAAGTTTACATGTGTCATCACTATCGAATTTAACTGTCAAAATATGCACCACGCGATGCACCGACGTGTCACGATTTGCGAATCATAGGCTTAGTCTATACTAGGGAGTGATTCAATAGTCTAGGCCATGGAAGTAGTAAGTACTTTGTACAACAAAGGTACTTATTAGTTCCATGCTGCAAACCGATGTACAGGAGTGTCATTTAATACACAGGTGCGTTTGGTTCATATAAACAAGCAATGACGTCATAATTTTTTTTGTATGGTTATTTAATTTTTTAATGTTTTTTATTCAAAAACCTATCGTGTGGGGTATCAAATGAAAGGGCTTGACGAGCCAATTCTAAAAATATACTACACCATTATACCAGTTCACTTGTTTTGAAACATCTTCAAGAAAACCAAGAAATATTCTCAAAACATGCTAAGTTTGGGCTCCACCAGGAAGGAGGCTGATTAATAATTTTTTGTTAAACAAACGCCTCATGACTCTTAATATACTCATTTATAACTCTGAAAAAATACTATTTTAAAAATATTTTTTAACTTTATTTTATAACGTTTTTCTTTATTAAAAAGTTTGAGATTCTGAATTTCGTGAAACCGTAAAAAAAAATCCAAAAAATAGTAAATTCTATTTTTTTCTAAATTGCTTTCTTGAGGTTTGATATGAGTATATTTCACAGAAATAATTTTTTTTTTTTTACTATTATTATATGTCTGTGGTATATTTAGAGCCATTTGGCGTATGTTTTACAAAAAATTACACAGCCGTCAACTTGGTATGTTTCGAAACTACTCCCATGGAAGTAATAAGTACCTTTGTTGTACAAAGTACTTACTACTTCCATGACTACTCCTTCGATTTTTTGAAAATAGGTGGCTAAAAGGTAATAGTGTAGTATATTTTCGGAACCGGCTCATCAAGCGCTTTCATTTGATACCACACACGATAGGTTTCTGAAAAAAAATATTCAATTTCCATACAAAAAATTGATGTCATTATTACTTAGATACTTAACGGGGGGATATTTATTGTTTTTACCTAACGTATCCGTGTACCAAATTGCAATCCTGTACATCGATTTGCGGTTTTTTTTTACGTAGCTGGCCCACTATTAGTACCAAACTTCATCGAGATCCGTCTAGTCATGTATAGGAACTTTATCATTTACGAAAATATGCATATATATACTTGCAGCGCCCGAGGCTTCGCTCCCGTGGGAATTTCAAAATACAAAGTAGCCTATGTATGTACATACGAGTAGGTTAAGCCATGGTTAAACCAAAATACATATTTAGGTTATATTTGTACTGGAGTTCTCGAAAACGGCTCTAACGATTTTGGTGAAATTTGGAACAACTCTACTTCTCTGGTTATTTAGTTTTTTATTAAGTATATTTGTACTGGCGTTCTCTAAAACGGGTCTAACGATTTTGATGAAATTTGGAATAGCTTTACTTCTCTACTAATATTATATGTTAAAGTGTGTTGGCTTGTTCTTCTTTCTCGATAAAACAATGACTGATTGACGCGATTTGTTGCTTGATGTAGGCTACTTTACACGCGGGCAACAGCTAATAAATACGAAATATTTTGCTTGCTTTAGGATAAAATGTGTCGAGGGAAGAAATTTTGAAACAGCAAAGACTAGCCAAAAGACGGCATGACCTTTTAATAAAAAGTGACCCTAACTTAAATGAAGAAAAGAAGCAGAAAAATTGAGCAGACTATTTAGAAAGATGAGAAAAGAAGAATATATTAAGCATAAACGAGATAAATGCAAGAGAACAAAGGTTAAAGAGAGAAAAATGGAGGGAAAACTCAAGAAAATATAGACAAAAACTAGCTGAAGAGAAGAACAAACAACAAGAAATGTAATTTTAAGTAGGTACCTTATACTACTTACCTTATTAAATAAACTAAGTAATGATGTTACTTTGTCTTTTATTTAGTTTAACTCATAGGGTATTTGACAGTATTAAAAATATGAGTAATTCTATAAAATAAATATCCTTAAAGACAATATTTTTCTATAATTATTGGATATTTTTAAATGTCAAAAGACCCAACGATTATGAAATTATAAAGTAATTTATTTCAAGCTCTTGACCACGTGATGAGAAACGCTCCGCCATTTTCAATGACGTCATTTAGTTTGTCAAATCTGACAGTCAAGTGTCAATTCTGTACTCCTGTATGACTCCTCCATGGAAGTAGTAAGTACTTTGTACAAAGGTACTTATTACTTCCATGGACTCCTCTCCTACCTCGCGTGGTAATCGTAGTGCAGTTGTATTTTTTAATTTCTTCTCGGAGTAATATTAGGAGTTTTCAGTAACGATGGAACAACATTTCGTCAAGGCTGACAGTGGAAATCTTCCAAAAGTTGACGCGTTAATGATTGGACATTTTTTTAAAAACAACCCCGACTTTTATGCTGCAGAGTTAAAAAATGTGAAAACCGCATTGTAAGTACCTAATGTATTTTTCTCTCTCTCTAATTTTGATTTTTGATAGTAAAATAATAAGTATTTATTACAATTAATACATTACGAATATTAAAAGACTAAGTACTTTCTGTGCGCATGGATGCGGGCAGCGCAGGATCGGTCGTTATGGAAATCCTTGGGGGAGGCCTTTGTCCAGCAGTGGACGTCTTTCGGCTGAGAGAGAGAGAGAGAGAAGTACTTTCTAGGTTATGTTTACTTTTCTTTGTAATTATCGCTAATGAAGACGTTTGTCTGTTTGTTTACAGAGCTTCAAGAGAATCGTACGGGGATGATGCCATTGGCTACGTCCAACTTTGCCGGAACTAGAGCATTTGTACACTGAAATGCAAAATATGTCCCGAGCATAAAGTGAGAGCCAGTTCCTACGCTGTTACTTTGGTAATAGATGAAGAAAAAGGTGAAGTAGTAAGCTGTGAATGTCACGATTGTGCAGCATCAGCAGGAGGGTGTAAACATGCAGTTGCATTTTTAATGTGGGCTCACCGCCGCAGTGAAGAACCAGCCTGCACTTCAGTCGAGTGTTATTGGAGAAAATCAACACTATCAAGAGTGGGCACTTCATTATAATTCATAACTGTAAAGCAGTTGACAAAAAAAAATACGCCTGATCACCCCATTAATTGTGAACTTTTGAATGAGTTCATACATGAATCAAAAAAAAGAAAAATTAACGATTGTGAACTTATAAGATACCAGGCTGATTATAAGTATGAAGATGTCAGGAGATTTTCCTTACATCATTTTTTGATTGAAAATAAATCCAGTTCCAGTAATGCTACTCAATTCTTGTCTTTAATGAGAGGACAAATTAATGAGGGAATAATTCTGGCCATTGAGAAGTCAACCAGACAGCAAAATAAAAGTCATACATGGTATGAACTACGTTATGGCAGGATCACAGCCTCAAAAGCCTTTGAGGTAAGCCGATGCAAAACTGCCGATGGCTCTTTAGTAGCTACAATCATGGGGGCTAAAACTCCTGATACATCTGCAATGAAACGTGGGAGAACTTTAGAAGCAGCTGTTCGTAAGGTTGTAGAAAATAAATTGAAAAAGAAGTTTAAAACGTGTGGGCTTTTTCTTGTAAAAGAATATCCCATGATTGCAGCTTCTGTATTAGAAATTAAATGCCCCACAAGTGACAAAACTTTGTTAAAATATATAAAGAATAATAGCATTAATGAAAAATATTTAGCACAAATGCAGCTACAGATGTATGCTACTAATAAAAAAAAGTGTTATTTTTGTGTATCACATCCAAATTTTGAAGATTCAAAAAATGTACATGTTATTTTAGTTGAATATGATAGTGAATATGTTTCAAATTTAATTAATAATTTAGCCACTTTCTGGGAATCAAATATATTTCCACTGTTGACTCGTTGTACCACAATATAGTTAACTAGCTTTTGCTTCACCCGTGTGAATTTCCCATGGGATTAGCAAGAAGAAAGTGAGTTTGTGTGTGATTTATAATATTAGTTAGGATAAGGATTTTTGTTAGTGTTAAGGTTTTATTTTTTTACAAATTGCTTAATAAATAAAAATCATTTTGTAAGTATGTTATCATTTAATTATTCTTATATTTCCTGCTACCAACATAAAAATTTTCAAAATGCAAGACTATAAAACAGCTCATCAGCTCTTGTATATCGAGTCATCACACCTCAAATTATTTTATTAGGGAACCTTGTATGTTGATAAGGGCACAAGCTATAACAATAATATCATCTAGGACACGCAGAATATTAGAATTAATTACAGAATGGGGCTTTAACATATGGAACTCTCTAATACGTCTTATCACCCTCTCAATATAAATGCGTAGACTAGCTATAATTTTAGTCTGACGCACTTCTATTTTTGATAGTGTAGTACCTGAAGCTACACTAGGAGGCCTTAACAGCTTTATACCTTTATCAGATAGTAGCTGGTCAACATGTTTGAAGCCCCTATCTGCTAACACACATGTACCAGGTTCCAGGCCACTTAAAAAATTACAATTATTTATTATAGTGATATCGCTAGCTCTGCCACCAAAACCAGGCGATATGTAATTAACTAGGCCATTTGGTGTGCATGATATTAAATATTTTGCAGTATTAGCCTTTTTATAGTCAGACCAAGTCAAAGCCTGATTTAGGGCTTTGGATGGTTTTTGTATCTCTATTTCTAAACAATCAATAATACAAGAAACATTATAATAGTTATGTCTAAAGGAAATTGGTAATGTTTTTTTAATTAGTGATTTATCTATTTCTACTATAAATGAGCGCAAAATACTTGCTATGATAGGAATATTTCTAACAAACAATTTACTACCATATGACAGGGAGAAGCCAAAATTATCTTCGAGTTCTGAAAATGTTGTATTTAACCTAATTTTATTCAAACACATTAAGATATGTTCTAATGGAATATTACTATGCTTTTTAATTAAATTGACTAAAAAATAACAACTTTTCGGTACACCAATATACATTTTAGGTTTATTACTAATATGGTGTAAAGTAGTTTTTAAAGATAGATTTTTTTCTATTTGAACATTGACATCGGTAGCTCCAGTATCAGTGTCTGAAATTTTAGAGGATGAAGTAGGGATAAAATAGGAAACATCACTATCAGATTTATCTTCATACATGAAAGTAATTTTTCTATTACATGTCACACCCGAACTGGAAGGTTTCTGCTCACATGGAATAATTTTAAAAGGAGATGTGTATTTAGATGCAGTGGAAAGCTTAAATGGAGAGAGAGAAACATCACGAAGTGTTGCTGGTTTTGTTTGCACTCCTTTACTTCTAAAGTGTACTTGCTTCTTCAACTTCAAATTTATTTGTATAGATTTGTTAGTTGTTATAACAGGTTCTGTATTGGTTTCCCTATCTTGATATGCAGTGGGCTCTGATGTGACGACTTGTTGATCATCTTCATTAGATGCCTTCCTTGATTTTTTAGGAGAAGATGCCTGAGATGTACTGGCTTCACTTGGTCTTTTTCTTTCTGGTCGAGATTGTCTAACTAACTTTGATGGCAAAGCTCCTTCCACTGGACGTAGTTTTTGGCTGAATCCCATTTTGTACTGGCCATAATTTGATATATCATTCTCCAACTGTAAACAAATAACTTTATTTAATATAGGAAAATATAAGTACAAATCTGTGAGTACATGCCTTTTAAGTATTGATGAAAATGTAGCTAATTGAATAAAGGTCACTTGCTTACATCAAAATGATCTTCACACATATAATTATAAACAGTTTCTCTGGGGTTGTACTACAACTGTTTAAACAATTTACCACCACACACCTCTTATAAGGCATGTTGTCACTCAGTACTCTGGAATGCGGAAGCGCTGATCAGCGCGCACCCTGTTAACTGCTTAAGCCCTGATCAGCGCTCAAGTGACATGCGACAAATTTTAAAGGATTTTGATACGAAAATCAGTGAAATACAGTCTAAATTGTATTGTTTAATATTCCTTAAATATGAACGAACCATATTGAATGACATTCATTGAAGAAGATCGGAGAAATCGGTAGTTATAAGCAGTTAAAATTTGAACATTTTTTTTCGTATGACTCGCGAATTTACACGCACACATGCATGGCTCAAGATGGCCGTCTTGTCACAATATACAGAGATAAAGCAGTAGAGCAACTGAGTCGTGTCCTTGAAGTTTATACCTACGGCTAGGCGGAGTGCTAGGGTTGGCGCCTACAAAATGTAAAGCAGGCGTGTAGTTTGTATAGTATGTGTGTGCATTTCGTTGGCGTTATATATTTTACGTGAGCGAAGTTGCGGGCAAACTATAGCATATGTCCATTCTCGGTACTTAAATTATCTCCATACAACATTTTGTCTAAATCGTTTCAGTGGTGATGTACCTACCTAAGTTCTCACTCGATCAGCTATAGATATTTTTTTATAATTGCCGTTTGATAGAACCTGCCTTTATATAAGTTACATGTGGTAGGAACCTACTTATTTTATGTATGGCAAAAAGCACATCCCACTAAACACTTGCAGTTCCATAACAACGCTTATGCCCCTGACATAAGGAAGCGGTAAAAAGTCCAAACTGTATAGTGTTTTCCATTTTATATGCTTATTAGGCAAACTACTCATAAAAAAAGTAACAAACTACTAAAAAGTGATTGTGGTATTATTTTACCTTTCAGCATCAGCAGGAAGTTTAAAAAATGACATAGTTGGTGTAAACTCCATTTATTCTTACCAGTCCTATCATGTAAACGATCTTTACAGTACTTTTTGTTGAATTTTGTTGAAAATAAATCAAATATTAGTTCAAACCTAAACATTCTAAAGTAAAACATTTATTAACCACGAAAGTAATTTCTTAAAAAGTCTATTTTAATTTATATTGTTGTAAAATTATAAAAAGACATGGTAAGATTGTTTACATGATAGGACTGGTAAGAATAAATGGAGTTTAATAACAGTTGAATTAAGGCATCCGTAAACAGCAATACATGCGTGATCGTGACGCGCCATTATAATAATTAACTGTAAGTAATATGTAATAATACAGAGCGCTATTTAACTACGTCACGAATGAAACGTAGGTATACAACGAGCAGACACAGCGCGAGAGGCGTCTCGATCCGCGTCCGCGACCAGACTGAGCGGCGCACATCGTGTCGTGGCGCTCCTGCGACGTAGGTACCGATGACCACTTAGCGGCCGTGTAAACGCGCTTGTCTGTGTGCGTGCGTCAAATCGGGCCATTTGTATGGAGTTGCTCTACTGGTACACAGATACGACATTGTCCATAGTACTATACAGCATGATGGCGTTTATCTTGTTCAACGTAATAATTTTCGTTAGTTTGATAATGTTGATATACATTTATGTATTTGAGCATTTTGTATTTGTGTAAATTTCTAAATTATTTGATTTGAATTCGTCTATATCAAACGCAATCACGATTTTTGATAAATTGTGTACCGAAACGTTTTTTTTTTTATTTTCTTTGGTTTAGATAGGGGCGGCATATTTATTATAAAACTTTCTTTTTTTTATAACCAAAAAATAGTTTTAAAAGTCATACTTTTCATTAGCTTCCCTTCAAAGTGAACCTCCTGTATAGCAACTCGTAGCAGCGCTGATCAGCGCTTAGGCAAATGAACGATTTATATTATAACAGAGCGCTGATCAGCGCTTCCGCACGCGACGCCATAGAATGTACACGCACACATGCATGCCATCCATGAATGATGATCTGAACAAACATCTGATTGTTTTTGGCTGTTTTCTTTATTATTTTGTACTGAATTTACTTATGCTGTACCGTGTATAGGTTGCTTTATTTGTCTATTGTATCATTCAATCATTTTCAGAGACTACAGATATACGAATGAACAAGAAACACGGAATTATATCCATATATGTTTGATAATATATTTCCATGACAAGAAATTTGCATTTTATGACCAAAGACCTACCAAACGATATGGACTAGAAATACCTACAAAACAAACGTGCATACCTACAACATTTTGAGTATATAAAATGGCGTCTATAAGAAGGGATGACAAAAAAGATCGATATATCGATGTCGACACGCCCGCTATCGCTATCTAGCGCAAACAACATAAACCCTTAATTGTTTGTTTTTTTTCTGTATACCTTGATTGTGATTGATAATTTCATAAAAATTCTCAAAAACTAAAAACATTTCCTTCGACGTTTCTTACACACAGAGGACGGGCGCGTGGCGGGTCGGGAATACAGTGGGCCGATTCATATGGACGGCAACACACTTACCACGTGCGTGGTATGTGTGCTGTCGTCCATACAAATGTAAGTACTTCCGTTTGTATCGAAAACGCGCAGCCTAAAGCGCTCCTTCGAGCCTAAATCTGCTAGCCCTCGCGTGATAGCGTGTTTTCCATACAAACACAAAGAACATTACAGCTCCAAAAAGAAATTTGAAAAAGAAAATGAACAGCTGAATTAAAAGCTGTTAAAGTGGCGTAACAATATTACGTCCGCTGCGTTAAACTGGCGTCCGTCTTCGCGTGTTAAAGGTTGTGTGAGTTGCGTCTCATTCAATCGCCTCCGCACCGCCTCAACTTTATGTTCATTAAATGTGAGCTTTAGGGCGTTCTCTGTAGACATACTTTGACAGCTGACATCGGCGGACAGCTGCCCGCTAATTTGTGATGTCAATGTAAAGTATGAACGTCTACAGAGGACATCCGAAAGCTCAAATTGCAATGAACATTAAAAGATAAGGCGGTGCGGATGCGATTGAATGAGACGCAAGTTGACGCAACCTTTAGTCTATCTCATCATACCATACCTTACCTGCGACAGAAATAGACAATCCGTGACGGAGGACCGCTTAACGCAGCGGACGCTCTAAAAATTGATCGAATAAAAGAGCAGTTGATCTTTTTTCACATTTATTTATCATCCAACATACATATAAATGAAACAAAAAATCGGCAAACACAAAAAAAAAACTTTTTTCAAAAAAATTAAAACTAAGCGGTTTTACAAAACTTGCAAAAGAAGTACTTGGAAGTGGCAGAGTTTTTACTATATCATCTTGATCGACAGCTGTATCTTTGTCCTGAAAGTAAAATATAATGGCATAAATAAGTTATTTCCACGCAACTGATAGGACCAAAACATAAATAACAAAACTTACAAAAGAAGTACTTGGAAGTGGCAGTGTTTTTACAATGTTGTCTTGATTGAGAGCTGTATCTTTGGCCTGAAAGTAAAATATATGGCATAAATAAATTATTTCCACACAACTGATAGGACCAAAAAATAAATAACAATACTTACAAAAGAAGTACTTGGAAGTGGCAGTGTTTTTACAATGTTGTCTTGATTGAGAGCTGTATCTTTGGCCTGAAAGTAAAATATATGGCATAAATAAATGATTTCCACACAACTGATAGGACCAAAAAATAAATAACAATACTTACAAAAGAAGTACTTGGAAGTGGCAGTGTTTTTACAATGTTATCTTGATTGAGAGCTGTATCTTTGGCCTGTAGGTAAAATATAATGCACAAATTATTCCTGTACTAATTTATTTAAATTGATAGGTAATAAAATTTAAAAACAACTTACCAAAGAAGGCAGTGGTTTTAAAATTGTGTCTTGAACAGGAACTAATACCCTCATCTGTAAAAGCACAATTTTTTTAAATGTTTTCAAATAACCTTCATTAAATTAAAAATTGAGTTTTAAATATTTAAAATTCAATCTTACTGGGGCATCAGGGGACTGAATTGCAGCGACTTGTGCAGGAGTAGAACCTTTCAACTGGAAAAATAACAGGTAAGTATTAAATTTTATTGATCACAATTATTATGTTCCAAATGCTATCCCACTAATATTATAAATGTTATTATAAGGTTTGTATGTTATTTGAATTTGATATTTGTCTGTTTGATTGTTACTCAATCACGCTATTAAGTAACAATCAATGATGCCTCAATTGCTGAATGCATTTTGATGAAATTTATAATACGGGTAGTCTTTTTGGATCTGGATTAACATGTAGGATACTTATTATCCCGAAATTCACACGAGAGCGGAGCCCCGGGCACAGCTATTGGAAGCCATTTTTTCCATCGCATTAGACTTTCGATGAGAAGCAGGGATTAGTTCAGGTTTCTGTCAAACGTAGTGATTTGTGTCGCTCTGTGCGTGTTTACGTTAAAACAATACAAATGAAGAAACAGCACGGTCAGCAGACTCCATTGGACAGGTCAACGATGACTTAGCAATTGTCAGAGATTTGTTCTGCTGAATGCGGCCATTGGTTAACCTGACATGCAATATATGGATGGATGTAGAAATGTATTCTATTTTACATATACACCTTTTTAACACTCAAACAAGGTATTTTAGACAAGAAAAAAAAAAAGAATTACTTACTACAAGAGATGGTGAAGGCATTGCTTCGTCATATAATCTTATCACGTCAAGGGTTCTGTTGAAGCAAGTTTCTTCAAAATGTAGTGAACAGACGAATAGTTTTTAATACTTGGGTTAATGTTTTCCCTACCAATTATATCAAGCCACTTCTTCTTCATTGCTTCATTACTAGGCAACCTATAATAATATTAAAAAAAATGACCATTAATAAATTAGAGCAGTAATATAAAGTGCAAAAATGTCGCGTTAAGTTAATTAGACGCTCTGAAGTTATTAGTTTGCACAATGCGATAGTTATCGATATCAGCCGTGCTTGATTACATCACTACTTTTATGCAGATTTGTATGTAAATCTTTTTTATGAAAATAAACAAGAAACCAACTTGGAAACACCAGATAAACCAAAATATGTCTACTTTATTAATAAACACAGCTATTATTATCATATCATGAAACAGATTGACCATATAATCACAGTAAACCATAAAAACAGGCAACTTACTTATGCAATGTTAGTTGATGGCGATTTCTATTTTTTCTCGCACTGCACCACTTTATACAACAGTTAGTCATAATGACAACAGTTAAATAACAAAATATTCAATGTTTTTTTCTAAAACAAACAAATGAATCGCGAAATTTTCACAGTAAACAACCAACAGTTTGACAGTTTGACAGCGCATGTACCAAAGACTAGAGTGAAATAAAATGGCGGAGGTGGCACGCGCGCTCAAAATCGTGACGTCATGCAAAAACATTGCCAGAAACTAGAAAACATTAAATATGTATATCTCTTTCATTTAAAGGCGATATTGTCCTTAGATGAAAAGAGACAAACATATATTTCATAGTGTTATGTCGAAAATGATAATATATGTATAATTTATTGTAGCTATAGTACAATAGTTCCTGTCCATATGTTTGGTAGGTCTTTGTTTATGACAGACCGCGTTGTTACTGTCAAATTGGGTACTATTTCGATTATTTATTGAAAAAATATGCTAAACGTACAAAACATTAGTTTTTTCTATTTTAGATTGAGATAATAATAAATATGTAGCCTGAATAAACAATTATTTATAGCAAAACAATTCAGAAATAGGTATTTTGGCCTTATCAAAGTTTGGAGTGAAGTGGTGCAATTTGTAACTTTTTTCAGGGAGATCGAGATTTTTACATTATTATTTTCAGAGTGATTTTGTGCTATAATCATGAAGTTTTATTATTAGTGCATTCTCAGAATACTGAATTTAGATAAGAAACAAGAAAACATAAAAATATATATTGTAAAATACGTTTAATTTATGAAATAAAATAGTTGGGTGTGAAAATTGTACTTTTTGGTTTTATTACCTGAAAAAAGTATAAGGTAGGAAATGTTTTAGCATATATATTAATACAAATATATAAACTGGTTATCCAGCTTTCGAATAAAATCGTTGGAAATATACATGCAATACAATTTATTGGAAATAATGAATAATTATGAACTCGATATCGAATCTAGATTTAGCGCCGCCATCTTGCCGCAGACACGGTGTCAGCTTATAGACCCCCATCCGCATTCCAAAGGGTAACAAAATTTTTGATAAAACGTTTTAATGTTTATGTAAACAAAAACAAACACGATATAGGTTAGGAAGTGCTGGGTGACATCGGGAAAGCATTCCGTTTCATCTTTTTAAATTGGCACCGTAATTTTAGAAAAATTGTGATACCATTATCTGGACCCTTTACCATTATCAACTTACATTGTAATTAGTTTTGTCGCTCACATTAATACTTCAATTACATCGTAATCCATTAAAAATCTCGTTGCAAAAACATGGAAGTGTTGTTAGTGACGTAAAACAGAACGGCTTTTGTCATCGTTTTTGCGAACGCTGGAAGCCAAAGCCGCAATAAAAAAAATGATGCCCGGATGACGTCACGGGGTTCTCATTGTAATATATCGTGCTTTTATGCGGTAATATGATTATTTTGAACTTTTCCATCGATTTTAAATGAAAATACTAAAAAATAATCAAAAATATATATATCGTTAGCTTTCTGATAACGTAATCTACAATTGTAGATAGGTTTTCAAAAACAGTCAAATAGGTATTTCTGTGAGGAAAATAGAGTCCTCTCCTCTGTGTCGCCGGTGTCGCTTCATGCACTGTCTGTGCATGAGGCGACACCCAGAAAAATCGCTCAAGAAAATTCCTGGAGCGTGCCTAAAATCGTCCTTTATTTTGATTCATTCCATAAGAAATGAAGGAAAAAAAAATATCCTTATCATTATCTTTATCTTGTGCGGATATCGTACTGTATATAATCACACTATTTGTATAAGTTCAATCACACATAAACCCACCTAACGGATTTCGATGAAATTTGATTAACGAGTAGGTAGAGTAAAACCTTAAAAGTAGGTACATAGGCCACCTTTTATTCTGAAATTCTCAATAGAGCAAAGCCCCGGGCGCCTGCTAGTGTTAAATGCTAACGTTTGGATGTGTCGGATGTTTATGTTTGTTATTCAATCACACAAAATCTATTGAGCAGATTTTGACGTTTGGTACACGGGTGGATCCTACAAATTGATTTAATTTGATGCATTTTTTATGTTCCACAGGAATTTCTCTCTAATATCAAGCTTTTGGCATACATAGTATACCTTAATAACAACTTTTCACAAGTAGTTGGACCTTGTTATCTGTTATACGTGTAGATTTTGAGTAATCAAAAAATATATGTAAATTGTCGTGAACGTAATGACGTCTAAAGGAGCGTAATGACATTTATACGTGTCTGGTCTTATTTTCTTCACAAGAATAGGGTAGGTACTTAGTTTTTTATAGAATTTAAAAAAATCCTATTATTAAAGTCAAAGTCATTTTTTTTATCGAAACTTGGCCTTCAAAGAAGGCTCTTTTTACGTCGAAAACTAATTATTTATCATAATATATTGTCTCAAAGCTACAAACTACTAGCATTTTGGAACGACCACTGCTGAGAAGAAATGCCGAAAGAAACTTATAAAACAGTCTTTTTTTTTAATTTATTTATTTTCTGGTTTACATATATTTAATCTACGTTCCCTTTATATTATGTTAGTACTTATCTAACTATGTGTTTAAGTTAGTCTTATAAAATAAACAAAAGAATTACTCGACCAGCATCAACATTACTCTTCCTGAGTACCTACCTAACACAGGCTAGATTTAGGCTAGATCCACCCGTGCAGGTGGAGAAGGCCACTAGTACCTATTTAATAATATTTTATTGAAAACCATTCCGTGTGACTGTACCTAGCGATTGACATTGTTCTATGTATTGGGATATTTAACACTAACCAATATCTATATTCTGGAGTTATGTGTGTTTGTACATAATAATATGTTATACTTTAAAAGAAAAGCTGATCTTAGGAGTAACCAAAGAGACTTATACAAACATGATTTGTATCTTCCAACTGTAAATAATGAATTATATAAGAAAAGTGCGTATATATATGGAATAAAAGTATTTAACCATTTGCCTGTATATATAAAATGTATCCAAAATAGTCATTTGTTTAAACTTAAGCTTCAGTCTTGGCTATTAGAAGAAGTGTTCTATAATTTAGATGAATATTTTAACTTGAATACTCATAGAATACCTACGAGTGGAAAATTGATAGGATAAAAACATTATTGTTTTGTTGTTTATTAATATAGCTTTATTAAAAATAATACATTTATATTGTACCTTAAGTACATATTGTAAGTTGCACTTATTTAAATAGGAACAACTTTACATATTGCATGCCTGAAAGGGCAAACTGTTGAACTTTATATTGTATGTACCACCTATACCTTGTATCTACACAGTTTTTGCAATAAATATTTTGAGGAACAAAAAATAAAATTCGAATCAGGATCGAAGCTGGATCCCCCTGGCAACACGGGTTGACGCGAGGGTCAGCAGTCATCGCCAAGCTCAACCATAATAAAGGGAACCTTACGACCCGGCCCACGACGCCGTCAACAGTTTGAACATTTTAGAAAAATAAATACTTTCAGTCACTTGAAGATCACAATACACGTACATGTTTAACAATTAAATATCAATGTAATTAAATTTAAAAAAAGAAAGGAAAGGTTATTTATTCACAATAGCATAAGAATGTAATCAAGTGTGGAGTGGCGAAGTTGTAGGGAGAGACCAAGCTTTTTTATCGTTCAAATAATCACTTATTGTGTAATACGCTTTTTTCATCAAAGTATTTTTAAGATATGTTTTAAATTTTTACATAGGCAAATTTTTAGCCTCGTCAGGGAGCTTGTTGAACATTTTTACATTTTGACCCACGAAAGACCGCCGAACCTTTTTAAGCCTAAAGCAGGGCGTATAAGGTTTATTCTTATTGCGGGTGTTTATACTATGTACATCGCAAATCTTTTTAAAGAGGTTTAAATTGGATTTAACAAAAATAAGTACATTGAAGATGTATTGAGATGCAACAGTAAGAATTTTTATTGATTTAAAGAGCTCTCGTAGAGAATCGCGTCGTTTTAGCCCGTACATAAAACGAATTGCTCTTTTCTGTAATACAAAAATTTTCCCTATCTCGGCTGCATTTCCCCATATCAATAATCCGAATGACATAGGGG
>CM031568.1:12475504-12497511 GCA_018467065.1 Ephestia elutella | reverse complement strand
TGATGATGCTATGAAAGTAGGTATGTAGCTGAAATACACGAGTCTAGCTGTTTCAATGTTTGTGCACTGTCTTATCCTTCTCACTGCATAAGCCGCCGAGCTAAGTTTTTTTGGCCGTGAGTTCAATGTGTTTATCCCACTTTAACTTACAGTCAACGGTAACGCCTAAGAATTTGACACTGTGTACCCACTCTAATACTTTGCCATTAACTATTAAAGGTATATCATTATGAGGTGCGTTCGAGAGAGAAAACTTTATACACTTGGTCTTGTCCATGTTTAAAGCCAGGTTGTTGGTTGTAAACCAGTCAAGCACAAGTGTCATAATATTACTTACATCAATTCAATTCAATTCAAAACATTTATTGCAATTCATCGTCATAATTTTGACTATTTCTGTTGACTTTAAATACTCACGTAAAGACACAGGCGCGGAAACTCTTATTTAAAATTGTTTCGGGTATCCTGTGATGAATACTTTTTAAATTATAAATAAAATAAAAATATATACGAACGAATTTTCATGCAGTTATCGCCAATACACTGGGTAGGTCATGAGGAAGATTTGGTATTATACTTTATGCGGGCGAAGCCGCGGGCAAAAGTTAGTAAAAATTAAATATACCTACCAGTCCAGCCAGTCTATTTTTGTCTGCCCAAGCTTTTTGAGAAACATTTTTTAATACTACTTAAGTAGGTATATGATTTTATAGAGAAGGGTACGAATTTTTTGTTATGAAAACTTACTTATAACCTTACTTATTGTGAAACTAGCTGTCGCCCGCGGCTTCGCCCGCGTGAGTTTCGCTTAGATGAAAAATCTCTCTTGGAGCTTTTCATCAGATGTTCCAGATCTTCAATTTTTATACGTCAGCAGAAAATGCTCATCAGGTTGAACGATTTTTGCTAAGGCGCCATTTCCATATATGTTATAGTGTAGCTGGTCTCTTGGAGCTTTTCATCAGATGTTCCAGATCTTCAATTTTTATACGTCGACAGAAAATGCTCATCAGGTTGAACGATTTTTGTTAAGGCACCATTTCCATATTACTTATAGTTTAGCTGTTCCGTTATGGTTCTTCATCAGGTGTTCCAGTTTTCAAAATGAATTATAGCCTATATGTTGCCCAGGCTTAATAGCTATACAACAAAAAAAGTTTCATTCAAATCCGTCTAGTAGTTTTTGCGTGAAACGCGTACATACATACAGACAGACAGACAGACAGACAGACAGACAAGAAATTCCAAAAAAATTTTTTTGCTTTCTATTGTTCTTTTTAGGTCTCCCTCTATCCATTTCAGTCAAAAATATTAAATGTACAGACAAAATATTTTTACTGTTTTATTATATGTATAGATAAAGTCTGTCTGTCTGTTTCCAATAAATTAAAAAAACTAGTGACCGAATTTTCGTGCAGTTTTCACTAATGGACGGGGTAAGTCACGAGAAAAGTTTTGGTGTATAATTTACGCGGGCAAAGCCGCGGACAAAAGCTAGTATTGAAAAAATAAATAATCAAAATATTTAAATGAAAAAAGACCATTTTGTTTTCTTTCAATTTTTAAAGCGACTCGCTGACATAGACCCATTTTTTTTTATATAAGATATTATCAGATTTTCTTGAAAAGAAAACCTCGGAATATGGAAAATATGCATTTCACATCATTTAATTTACTTGAAAATTTAAGTGATTGTCAATCTTCTTATTTTAAAGACAGCTGCAAAACAATATTTCAGGTACTTTTCCAACAATTTCCGTTCCGAGAACGTTTCCGAAAATTCTCGAAAATTTCGGAAAGGGCACATCACTAGTAGGGTCACAGAATATTATTATTCCTGGTCAGGCTTTACCAAAGAATATAGTACTCTACCGAGGGCTATACTTTCTGTTAGGACTGTTAGGAGTAATAGCAATCCTTTATGCTATTGAAACATGTTTGCCAAACCTCGAAAAATATACGACGACGACCAGTGTTTGTCTATCCATGACCATGATATGTCCAGCTAAATAGATATCTAATCTAACAGAAACTACCAAAGGAAACCACATATTCGTGTACAAAGGTCATTTTAATTTTTTGAGCAATTCACTAGCTTCTTTATTAGCCCGATGATCGTCATTTGACTTTGCTGGATAACTTGCTGCCAATTTTAAATAATACTTAGCTTGATCTTCTTTATTGAGTTTAAGATAGCAGGTCCCAAGTCTAAGTAAATTTAAACTGTAAAATCTAGGCTGTGCTGTCTCAGCCCTCAAAAAATACTCAAGTGCATCCTCATAAGTTGAGTATGGAGGTGATGCAAATAAAACTTCTGCAATTTTTCGTTGATGCCAAGGCATTTCGGTAATTTGGAAACACCACTCCCCAAGCATGTGTAATGTTGTTGCATCATTTGGGTTTAATGTAACAGCAAGCTAAAACAGAAAACAAAATTATCAAGTACAAGCAGGTTAGACTTACGTCGAAAGTTAATTTGTATTGGTATTGGTTTTTAAATTTAAATCTATGAGAATCACCTTAATAAGTGCCAGACACAAACTAATTAGAGATACCTATGATATCTTTCGGCGGCCTTTCAATAGCCTGACATATCATGGCCATGGACGTAATTATTAAGGTCTATTGCTATACTAGCGACACGGAATTGCGGCTTGAACAATATGAACAAAGATCTCAGAAGGAAGCACTATTAATCATGTCATTTTCAATTTTCAACATATTTATGTTATATTTTATACAAGATATTTGAATATAAGGTGAAACAAAATTTTAGAAAAATCCAAGACAAAGAAATATGAAAAAGAAATTATCTGTAAATTGAAATCTGATAATTTACAATTGCTTTCAAAAAGCAATTCATTCTGTCTTAACAGCATGTTGAACTATCAATTTTTAAAGAAACCAACATAGGATGGTCCTTCTGGGATATTTGACCATAACAAAAATCATGCTAGTTCCCGAAGACTCATCAGGAACAAACATGCTAGTTTAGTGGCGTTTTCCCTTCAAATCATCAAACCTCCAGCTTGTGACAATAAGATATTTCAGATACTAACATCCATATGTTTTCGAACATTTTCTAACTGCTTTATTCTTGCCTTGATGCCTTCTTGTGCGCTTTTTGCATCTAACAACAGAGCATACCACTTATGTACTTCATAACGATCATAATTATTTTGGACATGTTCTGACATAATTTTATAAGCATCCATTATAAGCAGTTTCCTGTATTCTATATCATATTTTACTTCTTTAGACATATTATACATGACTCGACATATGCGCCAGTATATCTCAATATTCTTATCCTAAAAAATAAAAACATTCACAATCAATAATGTTGTAAGGTTTAATTATAAAACTAAGCCTGTAGTCGAGATATAATATACCCCAAAACTACTCAAACAATCTTAATGCAAGTACACACTGATGTAAAACTTGGTACACACAGCAATTTTGTATAAATAATACTTACATTGCAAGATTTAAGAACTTGATAGCATTCCTCAAAATGACCATTGTCAAATAATTTGTCAGCAGTTTCAATAATACTAGGAACCAGATTATCTTTTTTTTCTGTGACTGGCCCGCTCAGTTTTTTTGTTGGCCACAAAAATGCTAATCCAGATAACAACAAGACATTTCTTCTTTGAATCAAATGAAACTGCAAAATAAAAATCCATAAATACACAAGCTCCAACCACCAACTGATATTATAGCAAGTGACTGACTGGGGCAAAGTTCTAATTAATTATCCAGTAACTTATTGTTGTCAGTTGCAAATTTTCAGGTCAAGCTGTGTTGCAACAGATTATACCTCCGGCTCCATTTGTGAAAGGGTAATCCATGGCTCATCTTTTAACCTGCCCCCTCCTGTACCTTGGAGGACCTGAATGATGCCAACGATAGGGCGGTGGAAGTGGCCAAATACTGGTTGAAAAATCTAACTTTTGCCATTTCGACTTGAGATGATGATGTGAAAGGGCAATGAGATATGTATTGCTCTGCTTTTAAAAAAGTCTCTATATACCGAGCAATAAACATACAATTTATTAGAAAAATGTCTTCTTAGAATCAATACATATAATAAAACTGTACTTAATTGGTTTGTATCTATACCTACATAAGAGATATTTAAGAAATAAAAATATGGGGGATCTTTATAGAAGCTAAAACGATTTTTTTTTTATTTTTTCTCTGTCGTCTTTTTGTCTGTCTGTATGTTGATACTATTTTCACAGTTGTATTGCTGGAGGTCTAACTCAAAATCTGGTGTAGGTTTTATCTTGATAAGTCGCTTAGAACGCGCGGACGAAGTTCAGGTTAATAAATCTCGCAGGCATCATCAGGCATGGTTCTACACAATCTAACATAACGCAAGCCATGCAATTAATTTATCAGCAAGCAGCTTAAACTTACTTGTGAAAACACTCTGAACTTTTGCGAGTACGATTGTCGACAGTTCGTAATAAATTGTAGAATCTTAAGAGATTGTCTAAATCCAAATCTACCCATTGTTAATTAAAATAAACTTTATGTTTAGAAATCTATTTTCTACAAAAGCAACTTTCTTAAACCGAGAAATATTTCTCACAAAATAGATTCTGTATTTTTATCTTGCTTTATAATAACTGTACAAAGTTAAACTTAGGAAATCAAAGCAAAACTAATTTTTGCTACAAAATGTTGAATGCACAAGCACAAGTCGAAGTCGCCACGTTTCACCTATCTTATTGTATAATTAAAATATTAAATAAAAACTATTAAGAGATAGATGCTACTAAAATAAAGTGTGGATAATTATTGGTATTAGTATTTTATTTCAACGTATTTTTATGGAACTTGACTTTGGCAAGTCTTGAACTCGATCAACAACAAACAAGTTTTCATTGAACTTCGATCGAGTGAGCAAAGAGTGTTGCCAAATCAGTTTTATTAAAGTAACCAAAATTATTTCAGAAAGTAGGATAGGTACCTAGTTTTACTAAAACTGAAGCTAAAAGCTTATAATATCCATTTAATTCAATCTTATATCTATCACTAAAATATATGGAGCATCAGTTGTCAAAAGTAGCTGAATGCACGGAGAAAACAAAAACTACGTTATAGCTGAATGAATGTTAGTTCGTTGATGAAATGAAATGTATTTTTTTTTGGTAGCTAGTCATGACTCAAAATAGTCAAATGTAGCAACAAAGTAGATATGTAGCTAAAGTGGTAATACCAAAGGGTAATAGGTACTGAAAGCGAAGCACAAAGTAATCAATGTCATCTGTCAACTGCCAAACACTCTCTATTGAAGTTTTATAGTTTTATTGCGGGTGACGACTTGGGCAAAGAAAAAACGAATCTAAACTGGTCGAGATGTGACGTCACATCACACACATATTTTTCAATTTTTTTTTATCAGTAAATATTGAATTTAAAATTCTTACATTATTTTTCCTGTACTCCACAAGAGGTAATCTAGAAATGGTATTTTTTATTTTGACTATTTATTTTTTTGTCGTATTGTCCATTGCCATTATAATTTTTGCAGGCGTTGTGTTTTATATGTTTCTACTCGTAAGTACCAACCTACTATAAAATCTCCGTGCTTCACTTATTTTTATCCCACTGCTGGGCACGCGTTATATTCCACGCGGCTGAAACCGCGCGCGGAAAGCTTGTTTCTTATATAAAAATTACGTCTGAGTAATAAAAATAGCAATAATTTTAACCCAATATAATGTTGGTTGGGTTATGATTTAAAGACCTAGTTCCATTTTCTTAAACTTCTATTATACTGAGTCATCTATATAAAATTTGAAAGCGCAGTAAGTATTTTAAAATATATTACAGCGGCCGCGATTGCGCTCACGTTCGTCTTCATCTAGTGACCAACGCTGAATGAGACCCACGAACGTGTAGACAGACGGCATCACGAAACTCTCGCCGAACGCATTGGGCCAACGCGTTGGGCCAGCGTCTACTGGTCGCTTAATGTCTCATCTTCCGATAGCCAACATTGTGGCGATAACATAGGCCAAGAGTTTGTGAATTTTGTGATGGTGTCCACACGTTGGCAAATGTTTCAGTTTGCTTTGGTTCAGGCCACAGACATATAATAATAGTAAGCAGACTGAACATGTCATTTGTAATTGCATGGCAATAACACACACTAAGATTATTATTCACACAACGACAGAATACAGGGTCGGATCCAACGAACTAATATACCATAGAACTCTAACAACGCCAAAAAATGGTTCCACGAAATAGGAACCTAGGTGGGCGGGGCGTAAAATAGAAACCTCACTTCGCCTCAGTTTGCCGTTGCGCAGCGAGTTCAACGTTTGTACTTGTACCTAACGCATAAGTGTCAATTGTACGTATCATCGAGTAATTTCGCAAGTTTAATTAGTAAAAATAGGCCATCGTATGTCGTGAAGTGGTGTAGAAATCACACAGATATGAAGAACAGCGGAATTACCTTTCCTCTCTTTGCCAAGACTACGTAGGTACAGATAGCGCCATCCACGAAGACGCGTCCAACTATCCGTTTACAGTATATGTGTGAAAGCAGCCGTGTGGGGGTGGGGCGCGTCTTCGTGGATGGCGCGATTGTAGTACTTATATTAATTCTGTGCCGAGACTTAAAACGCCAAGCGGCTGGGCCGTTTGTTTGAGCGGTAGCCGGCTGCCGCGGTGTGTTGACCCCGCCCCGTGACCTTGACGCGCAATCGTGTACTAGCTTTTTCTATGAGAATGTGTGAGTGTCTTGATGTATTTAAGTACATTTGTTTGCGTAAATGGAACCAAGATTAGAGCGTTCGTTGTATGAGAGTTACACTTTCATATTTATTTATAATTCAATGGTCGGATCTAAGATAATTAATTATATTCAATACAGTGTAGCAGTCCTCGTACTTGTAGTACGAAGGAGAAATACTCCCCATAGCAGTTCTCTTTCTTGAAGTATTATTTTCTGGCATATTTTCCTTGTCTTGAAATAAAATTCACTGTCAGTATTTTTATAAAATGTGCATTTTAATCTTCAAGAAATAATTCTTGAGATTTTTATAGAATAGGTACTAAATTCGTATATTTGCCTTGATTCAGTTCAGCCATAGTAAACAAAACTGGATCTGTCAAATGATCTATGCTATTTACGAAATTATTAAATTACTTGTAGTATTTCTTATGATATGGTTATAATTAATACACTACTTTATAAAATAAATAATGATATTGCTGATAAATAGCATTCAAAAGTCTAATAATGGTTATTGTTTCAAAAATAACACGAAATTGTATATTATCATTGGGCACGTCAAAAAAACATGAATTGCTTACCGAAGGAACGATATTCCACGAATATTTTTTTATGAAACACTTCCACACATTGTACACGTTGCATTTTATCATTTTTATTAAGTTTAAAGGCACAAAACAGTAAAAAATAATTTTAAATATTTATGACAACTGTGACAACACAACAAACATGACAGTAAAGGAACATTTTGCATGAAAAAACCGGCTCGGATGATAAATCTTTCAGTGTAGTGTTTCGTGTTGCAATACATTGCAATGCTAAGGAAGGAAAGGGACAGAGTTATGTCACAGTCCTTATCATGAACAGGATGCAAATATAATCAGAGTAAGTATGTGTGAAATTTGTGTTTCTTCTGCTTATATTTAAAAAAAAAAATATTTCTGTGGTTCAGGCCAATGTGCGGACGACCTTGCCAGAATGGATGATATTGCATTTATACAATATTCAGCTTAATCAAGCTCTATAAATCGAAATGTTTATTTATTTACTAGCTTTTGCCGCTAAATTTCCCACGGAAACAGTGTTTTTTCCGGGATGAAAGATACCATATGTCTTTCTCAGTACTTCTAACTATGTGTATGCGAAATTCCAAGAAGATTCGTTCAGTAGATAGAGCGTGAAGAGGTAACAAACAAACAAACTTACTTTCGCATTTATAATATCAGTTAAGATTTTATTTTTTATTTACATGGAAGACCAACAACTTTCTTATAAATTCTTTAGACAATAACTTACAAAAAAAAAAAAGATTCATTTATAGATCCTCACATCTAAAAACGGAATAAAGTAACATAAAAAATAAAAATAAAATTAAATTAAAAAAACCAGAATAAAGACAATAAAGAATATCAATTCCAAAAGAAAAAAAAAAGTTATTCATTGCTCATCGTTTGAATTGGTAGTGCCATTTTACGTAAAATTCAATTTATGTTTGTACGTGCTATCACGCTATGAGCCAGTAACAAACTGAACGCGCGCCCAACGTGTGGACGCGGCAGCCATAACTCTACCACAACCCTTTGATCTTATCCAAAAAAACCGACTCCAAACGGATAATGTGCCAACACGATGGCCAACACGCAGCCATCATCCATACTTCCACACTATATATACTATATACTACATACTACATACTACATACTACATACTACATACTACATACTACATACTACATACTACATACTACATACTATATACTATAATATTATAGATGCGAAAGTTTGGATGTGAGTTTGTGAGGATGTTTGTTACTCAAACATCCTCACAAACTCACAAACTCACATCCAATCACGTAAAATCTACTGGACGGATTTCGATGAAATTTGGTACAGAGGTAGATAATGACCTGGAATAGCACATAGGCTACTTTTTATCCCGGAAAAATGGTTCCCGTGGGCATGGGATACTAATTATAGTAACGCCATCTATTATTTGACAAAATAGACGTCATGTCAAAATGATGTTACGTCAGAGTGACGTTACGACAGCCTCCCCACTACTTCTATATAAAATGGGCCTTTGCACCGGCCGGCAGTATGCCCGGATACGTCGAGGTGTGCGGACCACTACTGAGTGCACGGACTAATGACACTCTGCTCAAACTTCTATATATTATGTGTGTGAAGGAATATCAGTGAGTTGGTTATGATGTACATTGCGTGCGGAGGCGGGGCGCGCAACATTGCCGTATGAGGTACACTACATTTTTCCATTACATCTAATTTGTCATTAGATGGCGCTTTAATTAAATACTTGCCTTTAGTTCACACGGCCTGCCACGAGATGGCACTTTACCGCGGACAAGTTCTTTATTTTTTCCCGAAGAATGTTCTTTCGAGTAATATTTTTATAAATGTTTATGTATACCATATTGTGTAGTGAAAACAGTAGCGCCACAGAATATAAAGTAGTACTAACGTACATATCGGTCACTCACCGCCCCGCACTCATTTCAAATACCGCACCCACCCCGCACAGCACTTCGCTGTAGACATCACTGACACTGTTTAGGCGCGATTGGTCCAAAGTTCCAAAAAATGTCCAATTCGCGGTTTGTCAAATTCGCGTTTGGTCTAATTCGCGGTTGGTTCAATTCGCGGTTGGTACAATTCATACAAATTCGTATAACTACTTTATGGCCGATTTGATCCGCCATTACAGGAGCCCTCTCTGTATTCTTTTCGATGGTAGATCTATGAGATGTCGATGACAGTTTATTTATAGAAATCCTTTCTATTGTGGTGTTTATTGATGGTGGGCAGGTTGTCTTCTTATTAATCCAAATTAAAACTTCTTGAATAACTTCATTACATTATTTAATACCAATCAAATACCTATTTGTTTCTTTTTTTAAATGACAAACCTTTTCCCACCAGTATTCACAAAGAACCATAAATAAAATTCATCCTCCAACATCCCCTCTGAATTTTATAACATTAATAACTATGAAATATAAAACCTAAAATCAAAATTCCACATCTCCAACCTACATTAAACTATTAAAAACCCCATAAACTATTTCCCTACCTACCTTACCTTACTATCATCGAGATAACTTATTTCCTCCAAACCTATCTCATTTTTAACATTAAATTAAACTACATCACTCTCACGGAGTTCATAAACATCACTAATCACTAGTAATACACTTCTTCAACCGTAAAAACTTCGTTCTGTCTAGTCCCTTTGTTAAAATATCCGCTAAGTTAGAATTAGTGGGACAGTATGAAACCTCTATTAAGTTTTGTTCTATTTTTTCCTTTATAAAATGAAATTTGACATCGCTATGTTTACTCCTTCTATTCAATATTCCGTTCTTAATTAAAACTATGGCTGACTGATTATCGACAAATAACTGCGTTTTTGGAACTTTTCCCGTTAATTCTATAATCAAACTTTGTATGTAAATCAAGTCTTTGATACATTATGCGGCAGATATGTATTCAGCCTCAGTACTTGAAAGAGCAGTAACGGACTGCTTACGTGAGCACCAGTGTACGGGTCCGCCACCATAAAAAATCACAAAGCCGGACGTACTCTTTCTTGTATGCTGTCAAACTAAAATCCCTATCTCTATGATAACAAATTCCTGTACCTTTTGTGCCTTTGAGATACCTAAAAATATTTTTAACGTTACCAAAATCATTCAAATTCGGATTTCCTTGATGCCTACTACAATAACCTACATGAAAAGAAATATCCAGTCTTGTTTTGTTGACTAAATATAAGAGCGAGCCAATATATTGCCTAAATTGATGTACATCATTATCATTACCCTTCCCCTCTTGATGAACATCAATTAATAAATCAGGATGATAACTTTCCCTCAGATGATTATATTTTACAATTTCCAAAATTTTTTCTATATATGTTTTTTGATAAATTTTCAAATAATTATCTTTAACTATGACGCCAATTCCTATAAACTTTTCAACTTTATCAAATTTCTTTATGTCAAATTCTTTTTCTAAACCTGAAATTATTTTATTCAATTCTAATACACTGTTTCCTACCAAAATTCCATCATCAACATAAATGGCTAAATAAATATCTTTTTCTTTACATAAAAATAAACATGTATCTAATTTTAGTTGCGTAAACCCTAATTTTTTTTTAAATAATCAGTCAATCTTTTATTCCACATTAATGGAGCTTGTTTTAAACCATACAAACTCTTTTTAAGTTTACAAACTTTATTGTTCCCGTAATTATAGCCTAATGGTATTTCCATGTAAATATTTTCATTTAACTTCCCATATAAAAATGCTGTTTTCACGTCAAACTGTTTCATTTTGTACCCTTTTTGCGCCACAATCGATAACAATAACCTTACGCTTGTAATATTCACCACAGGACTATACGTTTCCTTGTAATCAATATTATATTTTTGTAAAAATCCCCTAACAACCAATCTCGCTTTATAAATTCCGCCAGGTTTGATAGTAAAAATCCACTTGCTCGTCAAAATTTTCCTATTTTATTGCTTCCGATTTATCCACAATTTCCCACGTTTTATTCTTTCCAAAGAATCTATTTCCACTTGAATTGCTTTTTCCCAATGTTCCTTTTCTTCACTCTTTAGTACTTCTTTATACGTTAAGAATGACGTTTCTAAATCGTAATCCCTCAATCTTGTAGGTAGTCTCCTCTCTCTTTCTGGTAAAATTCTTCTAACGATATTTTCATCTACTAATTCAACTGCATCCTTAAATAAATCACCTCTATCCTCTGTTCTAACTATATTATTCCGATTATCTTCAACAACATCTTCATGTCCTAAAGAAACACTATTATTCACTTCATTCTCCGAATCTTCTCCAATATTCCTTCTAATATCCATTTCCTCTACACTATCTTCAAAAATATCCTGTTCTACAATATTCACTTCATCTTCTTCTTAAATTTCTTCCATTTCATCAACATTTTCTTCCATTTCATCAACATTTCCTTCAAAAACATCTTGACTCTCAATATTTTCTTCATCTTCACTAACATCTTCTTCACTTTCTTCTATATTTGTGATTCCCCTCTCAAACTTAACATCTTCATTTCTATTTCTTATAAAATTCATATTTCTGCTACTATTTCTTTCTTGTCTAGCTTCCCTATTTTTAAAAAAAATATTAAACTCATTACTCTTCGTATATTTTCCACATTCTTTTAAATATTTCACAATTTCCGCACTATCATCAATAAATGACACATCTCTAGAATAATGAACTCTATTATTCACTGGATCCCATATTTTGTAACCATTGTTAGTAAAACTAACAAGCAAACCTTTGTTACATCTTGAGTTTAGTTTATCTATTTTCATATTTATCTATTTGTAATATATGTTGCCGTCAACACTGCTTCACCCCACAATTCTTTTGGTAAATTGTTGTCTAACAACAAAGCTCTAGTTCGCTCCATTATGGTGCGATTAAAACGCTCAGCTTTTCCATTATGTTGAGGTGTATATGGAATAGTATAATCAATTATAATTCCTTTGTTTTCGCAAAATTTCCGAAATTCATTGCTACTATATTCACCACCATTATCACATCTAAACATTTTTATTTTCCTGTCAAAATAATTTTCCACGAAATTTACGTAGTGTATAACTTTTGAAAAAACCTCACTTTTTGTTTTTAATAAATATACTTTTGAAAAATTAGTAAAATCATCGATAAATGAAACGTAATACTATAACCATCCCATGTTTCTAGACTAAAAGGTCCACAAACATCAGTATGAATAATTTCTAATGGTTTTGATCAACGAACTAATATACCATAGAACTCTAACAACGCCAAAAAAATGGTTCCACGAAATAGGAACCTCGGTGGGCGGGGCGTAAAATAGACACCTCACTTCGCCTCAGTTCACCGTGGCGCAGCGAGTTGTACTTGTACCTAAAGCATAAGTGTTAATTGTACGTATCATCGAGTAATTTCGCAAGTTTAATTAGCAAAAATAAGCCATCGTGTGTCGTAAAGTGGTGTGGAAATCACACAGATATGAAGAACAGCGGAATTACCTTTCTTTCCTTTGCCGAGACTACATAGTACTTATATTAATTCTGTGCCGAGACTTCAAACGCCAAGCGGCTGGCTGTTTGTTTGAGCGGTAGCCGGCTGCCGCGGTGTGTTGACCCCGCCCCGTGACCTTGACGCGCCCAATCGTGTACTAGCTTTTTCTATGAGTATGTGTGAGTGTCTTGTTGTATTTAAGTACATTTGTTTGCGTAAATGGAACCAAGATTTGAGATTTCGTTGTATGAGAATTACACTTCCATATTTATTTATAATTCAATGGTTTTGATGCTCTTTTTCTCTCTGTGTTGAATGGGTGTCTACATAATTTGCACTGGATGCAGACTTCGCAGTTGTCTACAGACAGATTGTTAACTTTAATATTGATACCTCTGACTAAATCTTTTGTTTTAGAAATCGGAGTATGGGCTAAAGCTCTATGCCAAAAATGTTTATTATTGGTTACCTAATTGACTGACCTGCTTTGTGACTTATTACAGCTGTCGTACCTGCATACACGTAAACTCACGCTGTACAACCCGTCACTGCTTCTCAAGCCTGTACCAATGCATGTCTTCTCATTTTCATCTTTAATTAAGCATTTATTTAGGAAAAATTCAATTTTGCAGTTATTTTTTGTTAGAGTCGATACGGATATTAAATTCTTCTTTAATTTTGGGATATATAACACATTTTCCAATCTTAAATGGTTTGGTTTGCATTCCAGGTTGCCACAAATATCAATGCAGTGAATATTTCCGTCAGCTGTCATTATTTTGTAACTGCATTCCTCTGTATTGCAAAAATAATTTAAAGAATTTATTGTATGACACGTTGCTCCAGAATCTATGATGAATTCAACTTCTTTTTCATAAAAATTATTAAAATTTCTTACCGAATAATTTCCAAAATGTGTAGATGCTTTGTTCAGACAAAACTTTGTATAATGTGTCGAACTTTTACAATACTTGCAATTATATTTAGCTTTACATGCTTCAACCTTATGTCCTTCTTCCAAACATTTGTAACAATTTGACATTTTATTATAATTTCTTCCTCTATCCCTACAAAATTTTGATAAATGTCTTCTCCGTCCACAGTTATAACAGGTTTTTACTAAAAAGTTATCAAAATATTCCTGTTTTTCAATTATTTTATTTTTTGCTTTCTCTTTTGTTTCTGTACTGTCAACTTTTGTTTCATTTATGTCATTTTCATTTGTTTTTTCCTGTATTTTCTTTTCAAATAAAAGTCTCGAGGTTAAATTTATTAAGGTTTTTTCCGAAGCACTTGTTGCCTCCCAAGATGTTCTAAAATGTTTCATTTTTTCAGGCAGACTACATAGAATCTTTGAAATTATTTGTTGATCTGAGATATTGCTTCCTAATTTTGATTTTTAATTTTTCCTGATGTTATTTGCTGTTTTCCAGTTTTCTTATATCGTTCATTTTATCTACATCAGTAAATTTGTAATTATAAAATTCTTCTAATGTTTGACAAATTTGCGTATCTTTGCTCCCTAAAAATATTTTGTCAAATTTTTCTAACATTTGTGTTGCTGTTTTGCACTCCATAACATAATTAATATATTTGTCGTTTACTGAGTTTAAAATCCAATATTTAACTTTGGCATTGTTTTTTACATAATCTTTATCTGTAATATTTTCCAAATGTATGCCTTTTAATTCAATCAATAATTTTAATTTCATTTTCCAGTAGTAGTAATCTTTTTCATTGTCTAATTTATTTAAATTTACTTCGATTTTATCCATCTTTTATTTTAATAAATTTGTCACTCCTATTCAAAATTATCTTCTTGTAAATTCAAATTTGCTGTCAACCATCTTGGTTTCTTGGTTACAAAATAGGTAAATAAATATCGCAAAATAATCTTTATATATCAATCATCTTTCGAAGCGTTGCGACGCCCATAACCTATTGATGGTGGGCAGGTTGTCTTCTTATTAATCTATATTAAAACTGCTTGAATAACTTCATAACATTATTTAATTCACTATATATCTCTTACAAATACATTGTCACTCGTATAAAATCTGATCAAGACAGCCTACTGACATAATACCAATCAAATACCTATTTGTTTCTTTTTTTAAATGACAAACCTTTTCCCACCAGTATTCACAAAGAACCATAAATAAAATTCATCCTCCAACAGTGTTCTTATAATAATCTGTATTGTAAAAACATAATAATAAATGTAGTAATAATCTGTCCGCCATTACAAAATCCCAAAAATTGGCACGTATTTTTTCTTATTTTATATCTTTATCAATATATCTTTCTATGCGCGGTAACGATGAAATTTTCGCGCCATTTTGATTGAAAATCACGACACGCACGCAAGCAAGCAGCCTTACTAAATTTCATGCACACATATGTATGCAAATGTATAAACGGTAATTGCCTATTAATTTATAATTTTGCCTATTTGCTATTTTACCTATTTTTCAACTCGTGCGTTCGTACAACTTCGCTCCATCGTGAATAAAGTGCTAACTCGCGCTCAAGCAACAGTTTCATAGGGCGGGATAATGATTAATCCTTTTTTGTCGCGGGCGAAGCCGCGGGTAACAGCTAGTTCTAATATACCAAACACCCGTTCTACACGTTGGCAATCGGCATGGGCCAACAGCCAACACAATACCATTCGCCACAATGTAGGCTATCGTGAAGAGCAGGCATATTATAATTCACAATGGCAACTTTATTCAAAAATCAATTTCTACCCGGTGCAAGCAAGGGCGGATAGAACTGTGCTGTTGACAGTTTGGTGAAGTGACTAAATTTGTGTTTCAATTCAAAGTCATGTTTTTGGTTTGACTAACGTTTCAGTGATTTATCAATATGCAGAGATCAGGTAATCATTATTAAGGAGATATAAATTGTCTACTTGCATAATAATACGTTACGAGGAAATTCTTCGCGCCAAGTCAGCTTCTGGAACTTGGATGTATTATTATTGTCTTGAATCGGCAGCCTTATCATTTATCTGGTCTTTCCATGGATCGTATCTAAATAATTAATATTCTTTGTAGGTAAGTCTAAATGTTATGTATATTCAGCTTGTCAGAATAAGCCGTACCTATCTGTTTTGTACATTTTAACCTTGGGGTACGCATATTTTTCTGTCAGCTAATAAGCATTTTCAAATGATATATCAGCTATTGCTATTAGGTACTATAGAGACTCTTCTATAAGTTTTCTTTTAAACTTTCACAATGTACCTACCTACTTACCTAATGTACCTACTCAAAGTAATTACTTAAAATAACAAAAAAAAAAACTAAAAACAAACAACTAAACAATAATTTTATAGAATGTCTGTGAGCCAAGAATGCTGACAGCGTTCTCGCATTTGATTGTGATGCTAATCCTTTATGTGAAGAAGCTGCCAGTCCTCTCAGCCAAGGAGCAGGTATCTACTCTTGTAATTTTTTTTATATTTCCAAATTCAGCTAGTGAAGAAGTTTAACATGATGGATGTATGCATTAGCTCATCATATTCCTTACCTTATCCTATCACACATCTCTGTTTTCCGTCATACTAACTTCCACTCTCAATTCCTTCATATCATCCCTCATATCAGTCCAACCATCTCCTTTGGTCTCTTTCTTCCCCTGTAACCATAACCAATATATTAATTTTTTCTTCTCATTGCACGTTCAAACCAGGTCAATCTTGATGTCTATATTAGCTATAACACTTCAATAGACAAAGTATGTTTAAAATGACAAGACAAGACAGGAATACTTTATTAGCACACAAGATCACATTTCCAGATACACAACTTATAACTAAAAAAAAGAAAGGAAAAGGCGGAAGCACTGAAAGCAATTAAAAATTTAAATGCTTGGATATTTTTATGATTGTAAGAAAACATTCCTGATTAGCCTGAATTTTTTTTTGATTTTTCTGTTCTACCAATTACTAACTAGTGGCTCGGTGAGCTGGTCTACAGCATGCGAGCTTATATATATATTATAATGTCGTTGTCACTACAAACAAACACAAAATGGTTGTAAGAGCCATAAAATCGAAAGGCGCTTAGGCCCTTTGTGAAAAAAAAGTAGTCTTTGTATGTAGTAGTCTTTATCTATCCAATTCTGCACTCCATTCCAAACAGCAAAAATAAGCAAAAATTGAATTCCATCATTCCACATAACCTTCAAGACCAAGAGATCACATAATGTGGCCTTATAAAACAAAATAAAATAAAAAGTACAATCAATTTATTTCAGGTAACATAACCCATATATCATTTAAAAAGAAAATAAATTAAATTAAGTAATTGTATTGTATTGTAATTGGCAAAACCCCCCATGGATAAAATCCTTGGGGGAGGCCTTTGTCCAGCAGTGGAAGTCTTTTGGCTGAGAGAGAAGTAATTGTATAACAATTGATTATCTAAAAAGCTAATTGAATTAAAAGAGATTAATGAAAAAAATTATGGCGAATTGACTCCTTCCTTTTTTAAAGTTGTTTAATCAAGTACAAGTAGTAAGTAGTGTAGTAGGTAAGTACTTAAAATACACTGTGTATGTTACTGGCAATCTGTATAATCAGGTATTGTCAACTATACAATTCCTAGGAATTGTATTAATTACCTAGGTAAAGTATCTATGTAATGGACTAGAATATTCATAATCCTAATCCTAACTAATATCATAAATGCGAAACTGAGTTTGTTTATTTGTTACTCTTTACGCCTTATCTTCTGAACTAAAATAAAATGAACCAATCTTCCTTGCATACATAGTAAGAAGTATTGAGAAGAAAATAGAGTACCTTTAATCCTGGGAAAAAGCACAGTTTCCATGGGAAATATTCTAGTATTTCATACATTGCCTAGACTATACATTCCTAGGTATTGTATAGAATACCCGAATTATACAGATTGCCCATAACATGTAGAGTACAGTAAAATACAATAGCCAGGTAACATGTGAAAATGCTTTGTTGATATATATGGGCGATTCTCTGTAAGCTCGTAATCGGCTGTCCCGACCAATTTTTTCAAAAAGTAATTTAATTATTTAAAAACAGTTCACTCGTAATGAAACTTTAACCCCGAATCTTTACAGGCCCATTGTTTTTAGAACCATAACTATTTTAAGTTTTTTTCTAGACGTGATAGAAGCTCTAAAAACACAGTCCCCTGGCTGTCCCCATCACTGTATTCCTACCTATAAATAAAATTTACGAAGAAGTTATTAAAACTACATACATTTAGCAGTTAATATCATAAAGAAACAGAATTAAATTAAATATTTTCGTAAAAAAAGGTCTCATTACGTATGTTATTTATCTAGTAAAATCCTGTAAACTTTGTCCCCAGAATTTCTATACAGTCCCCTGTCAAAAGTTTAAAGCCATAATAAAAAATAACTGTAATGTTTACAAACGTTTTTTTGAGTGTAACGAAACGCAATTATTGTAAAGTTGGCAAACTTGCCGAATGCGGCAGCGAGACACCTTTTGTTTAAGTGTCAGAGCGTCATTTGTGAGGTGAACACACGTTTGAACCGCTACCTCATACAGTCCTCTGGTAAGTTATAATATTTATGTTAATTACTTTAATTATCTCTCTATATAATTTATTGGTTTATGAGTGATGTCTAAATTGATTGGTAGGGTCTTAAAAAACTATTTTACATCAGTTTTGTAAACATTGTGGAATTTAGCCGAAATACACAGTCCCTGGCAACAGTCCTCTGCCGGAAATAGCAGCAGGGGACTGTTCTACACACAGGGACTGTGTATTTTGTGTATTGGTTATTATTATCGTATATTGTTTGTGTCAATTTATATGGTAGTCTGTTTTATTAACATAAGAATCTTCAAAGCAATAATGCTTTGCATAATTTTCCTTTATAAGCTTAAATTATAAATTATTTTACACAGGCTGATCGATCGAACACACATTATATGGCTTCTAAAAAGAGAAAGTTATTCTGAGAGGAATTACTATAGAAAAAGAGAGAAACAGAGCGACTATGATAAAAAAAGAAGGAAAAAGACCCTCAAAAGAGAAGAAATGATAAAAAAAGGATAAGTTGAACTACCAAAAGAAGAAGCAAAAGTTTTTCAGAGGCTTGTAAAAAATATGACACCTCGTAAGCACAGATCTGCCTTCCACTTCTTGGAAAGAACACTGTACCATATACTGAGCCAACTAAAAAGCGTCACTAATACTTTTGTACAAGATAATACGCCTATATAAATTCCAGAAGTAGATACTCCGCCTTCAGTTCAAATATCTCCACGTCTAAGCCCAGAAATTCCTGTGCCAGTCTACAGCAAAAAAAACAAGAAGCCACAAAGCGAAGAAAAGAAGTTTAACAGGAAAAAGAAATGGACAGATCGCACATTTAAAGAAAAGAAGAGAAGTACAAAAAAGGAAAAACGAGATTTGAAAGTAAAAACAAAAATAACGTTGAAGATAAGTTCACCTAAGACAAAAATGTTAACGAGCCTTATCAAAGAATAGAAGTAGGCAGGAAAGCGTTGTTTGGCGACATCATTAGTAAGCATTATTGGTAAAAAAAAAATCAAATTTTGCCATTTCGACTCAAGATGATGATGATGATTAGTAAGCAGTTGAAAGGAAATTATTCCATATTGAAATGTACTAAAGCGACAAATCTAAAAAACATTGACTGGTATGGTAGTATTGTTCAAAAGTACAGAGTACAGGAACTGGATACCTCATGAAATGGAGTCATTGTCAAGACCCAGCAAAAAATCTAATCTCAATGGCTTAGTTGGATAGACCTGTAGCTAAGCTAAAGTTTTCTGTTGATTTTTCCTAAAAAAAACTGTTGATTATTGATACGCAAATATGCCTTACGAATAATAAATGATTTATTAATGTAAAATGACTTCTATCTAAGTACTATAGTCCTCTGTCTCACATAACAGCCCCGTTCGAAACAGTCCCCTGATGCCTCAAACAGTCCCCTGTCATGATTTTTTTGAAAATCGCTAATAACTCGGTAAATACGTATAAATTCAGTGGGCCTCCTTATCTATCTAATATAGTACTTAACTTTCTTCGAAACCGAACACGTTTTTTTGGCAAATATTTAAAAAAAAGTCCAGGACAGCATTTGTATGGGGCCTGACGAGCTTACAGAGAAATGCCCATATATATACTTTTAGGGTTTTCTAAATAAAACAGGAAAAGGACCCCGTATAGTACAGTGGGGTATACTTTTCTATGTGGTCCACTGTTCACTAACCAACACCGACTTCAACTCTGCCAGTAGGTAGGAGTATGAGAACATGAGAAACATTATTAATTCTGCTTATTCAGATTTTGAGTCGGTTTGACTTTTTGAAATAAGTTTTATCGTCAATTTTATATGTAGAAAAGCAACATTCATAAATAAAAAATAAATTAGCGAATACCTAAGTATTTGATGTTAAATTAAAATAAATGATAATTAATAATTAATTTAAATGCAAGACTCCTTCTAGTCTTGACTTATATTACGTAGTACTTATATTTATTCTGTAATTATACAGGATGAGTGTGAAAGGATAGAGGCATTGTATCGTGCTCAGTGAGCGTGTGACCTCATCCTGGAGATAAAGTCCTCACGCGGAACCCGACTACTGTGACATTAGGAATGTTTCTGTAATGGACACCACACACACGCGTGTCATTATGAAGCGTTTGGTATCTTCAGATTCAGAAATACATTCAGCAAGAACTAAACCTAAACAGAGACCAATTTTTTGTACTAATTATATTTTTATAGCTCTCTCTTGAGTGTCATTTTGAGATTTTTACTGAAAATGTTGTATTTTTCTGAATAGTGCTTAGTTTGGTCACAGAATTAATATATTTACTGGTTTGGTATAAGTTTATTTCAGCATTTCGAGCTGTAATTAAAACTAGAGGATCTGTGAACCTAGACCTCGCGGACGGAACTCCGTCTCCTCACCACCACCGTAACGCTACATCGCATTTTGCCCTTTTTTGCCATTTTCCTCCTTTTTGATTTTTTTTTTAAAACAACCTGTGGAACATCCGACGTCAATGGCGTTTGGAGGAAACCAGATATGATTGAAATCCGTTCATAAACAACGCTACAGCGAACATCCTTTTTGACCCCATTTTCCCCCAAATCAAAAAGTCTCTCGACAAAAAAATTCAAATAAATCAAGGATCAAGTTTTGAAAGGATCTGTACAGAAATGCGATCTCTAGCTGACAAACAAACCCACTGCCACATCCCGACCAAAGCAAAATCGACTACTTATATGATGACGAAAAATCATAACGTAGTGATCCGCCGTAGCCCGTAGGCCGGATCATTACGTCGTCATTTTTTTCATTGTAATCCTACTTTATTGAAAAATAAAAGATTCATCAACCTTCCGATCTTTCAACGCAGTTTCTGTTATATCTCTCTCTACATGACAATAGTGTTCGCTTTCTATGAGGAGACGGTTGACCTCAGAGGGTGCGTACGTTCCACGGCCGCTACTCCGACGCTGCGGAATCTGCCGAGTTGCGAATTCCCTACATGTATTGAAATAGCTTGTAATGCAGTTGGTCGCGGTGCATGCAGCATGCAGCTCAGTCGCCGCCACACCGCCTGCCGCAACCACCACTCGTGAGATGTGATTCGATTCTGTGCATACTCACTCTCATTCCTATTTCACACGTAAACATCCAGTCATACGTCTGTGCCGTATCAGATCACTGCTACATCCTAAACTTTGTTTTACTTGTCAATATTTGCCGCTAATCGGGTCGATGGATTGTTTGTTTATCGATACTAAAACGAGTTCGGATTTATTCTCGTGTGGTTAAGTCGGCTATATGCTTAATATCTTTTGAATTATGAACGTTTCTTATTTCTTGGCCATATAAGGAACAATACTGATTTTCAAGAATATTATTGTTATGATGGAGACTCTGGAGTCTTTGGGCCTTTCAACATGTAAGACTATTCATGATATTATAAATCAACTACTGCTTTCTTGTTTACAAGTTGAAGTTGCTACAGACGTTTATCTTTATTTCAACTTTAACATTAACATTTTTTTTTTTTTACAATTCATTACCCACACTTAACTTTTGTAGATTTTGGTACTTGTAATGGAATTTAGATTGAATTTATAAACATGTCTGTATTTTAATA
>CM031568.1:12455404-12475404 GCA_018467065.1 Ephestia elutella | reverse complement strand
TGGTGGAGGAACGCATACACCGGCTACTGCCTAAGGTTACACACTTTTAAAGATAAACTGCTTCTTATCAAATGTTATTCTAACATTGGAGTCAGATTTTATTCAAATCGTCTAAAGGCATCTGACATGACTACTACCGCCATCTAGTGGCAGTAGTCGTATACACTCTAGTAAACTAACCAGTCAGCCAATGTGCAGGTTTTCTCACGGTGTGTTCCTTTACCGGAAGCAAGTGGTGGTCGATGAAAACAACCACACGTGAGTCAAATTGGTCTACAAATTCATGTGGCAAGATTTGAACCCGGGTCCTATCGACCCTATCCTAAAGATATTTATTGAACACTAGCTTTTGCCCGCAGCTTCGCCTGCGTGAATTTCAATCCCATTGAAACAGTGCTTTTTTCCCGGAATGAAAAGTATCCTATGTCCTTCTGAGTACTTCTGTGTGTATGCGAAGTTTCAGGAAGATTGGTTCAGTAGATAAAGCGTGAAGAGGTAACAAAGAAGGATTAGCATTCAAAAGCTATAACTTGAGGCCTCCAGTTTTTTTTGTTAGATATTTTCAAAAATCCTTATTGTACAGTAACCGATATGGTTACTGTACAATAAGGATTTTTGTTTTGTTCTTGTTTTTGGTATCCACCAGTGTCGTAGTTCTTGCCACGACACTTTGCTGAGTGGAGACCATTTTGGTGCATATTGTTGATACTATCTGTATTTTTATTGTATATGTACCAAATAAATATATTTTCTTTCGTTCTTCCAAAGGCACAAACCCCCAGGAAAAATAAAGATTCCATCAAAATACGACCAAAATCTGAGATCTTCACCCCTATTAGAAGAGAATCCCGCGTCCTCAGCAACAGCAGCCCATCCTTAGTCCATCATGACAAAAACGACGAGGTCGAAGTAAACATAGAAAATGCTATGTGCTACCAGGACTCTTCATCCGAGGAATGCATCAAATGCCAGGTGGAGAACGATGATTTCGAGCTGCTGGAGAAGAAAATTGAAGAAGATCTTGCTAATAGTACATTGTCGTCGTTAACCTGTGGCTGTTTGGAGAAGATTTCCGAGGAAAACTTATCGGTTATCAATGAAGATACCGCTGAAAAGAGTGATTACTGATTAATCTATTTTTTTTTAATTTTGTGGATATGACACTTACCCACAAAAATGTGTTAAAAAGAACTTTCCTTTTACGTTGAAATATTCAATTCTATCTTTAATTTCAGGATGATCCTAAGTATAATATAATATTTTTTTTTATAATAACAAAATAACTCAATCGAAGTTACCTAAATCAATAAAATCTAGAGAGCCCATATTGTATACAGATTATTACAGATAGGTATGTATTTTTATTTTTAACATAATTTTGTGGTTATTTGGAGGTAAATCACGTTACCATCTGATTGTTATTTTTTAAGGCTGATCCATGTCTGTGACTAAATACAATCGACAATAGCACAGATGATGCTTTTCTTGATTATTTCATAATAAAAATATTAGCAATATTTTTTTAACAATTAGCATAGATTGCTAATTCTACGAATTGCATGACAATCTGACAAGTACAAAGCGATGTGCATAATCATGTTGATTTTATATAGAATTTAGACTATATACCATCCTTTTAAATTATTATAGCCAAAGAATACATTTTCAATTAAATATTCTCTTTTACCATTATACAAAGAAATGTCTGCTTATGCTGAAAGTCTGGGCTATGATTCTACAAATAACAAACGTATATTTTGTGCCTCAGCTGTTTCAAAACCCGAAAAATGTACTAAACTTTCGTTTTAGTATAATCTCTTTGACTTTTGAGAAACGATATCTACGTTTGGAATCGGCGTATCCCATTTTCTTTATTGTACAAGAGTTTTTCGTATATCGCGCAGGGCGCAAATAGTACTAAAACCAAGGGTACCTTGTACTAATAACTCTTCCACCTTCAAATCTTGCCATAGTCCCGTTCCAACTCGCATTTAAACCCAAAGATTGTTATAGATGTTTCTTTGTCTATTTTATTTATGTCTTAGATTTTTATAACTAAAAGGCTATGTGATTATTAGTTTAAGTGGCACGTTGCATTCCACTGTTGTGATTTTTAGGATAGTTTACACCTTTTGAAGGTTCTTATAATACTCGCACTATTTTATCTAAAGTTCAGTTTAATAATATTCTACAAATTTTAACAATATATTTAGAAACCAAAGGTTTTTGTTGCCTATGTTGGTATACTTTGTTTTACTATTCTTTTCTCTTGTGTAAGTTTTTAAAACTATTATCAGGTTATTTCTAGTTTCGATTTTTAACAGTCTATTATTAGATGTGTAGTTGATTTTAGACTTATCGTTAAATAAAACTTTGTACTTAATTATGATTTTTTATTTAAAAATATGTAAAATATATCTATGACATACCACTGGAAATGATACAAATATATAAACTTACATAATATATTTCAAGATGGCACCAAGCAATAATATCAAGTGATATAACAATAACAAGTTGTGCAAAAGTTTTACACTGTCCATTATATGGAAATATTGGGAAGACGCGGCAATATCACAAAGCACCTTCATTTTGAGCCATGGCTATAACTTGTGAAAAATTAAACTTTTCATGGAATAAAGTTGAACGTAGCTCATTTTGGGAAGTCTTAATTTCAATTCTATTTCTTTGATTAACTTGTTTGTTTCTTAATCCTTCAACGAATATCTATTGTTAAACAATTGTTATCGGAAAACCCCGTAATTGAAGGAATAAGCAATATGTATACAAAGAAAATAACAATATACTCGCTGGAGTATTTCGAATCCTTGCTAAATAAATTCTGGTGTGAAAATTAAACTTTCAAGTACAAATGCATTCTGAAAAATACTTAAAATATTGACAAGTTTTGAAAGTGGCACATATTTTAGGTGGTTACATTATGATTCAACATTGCGTTAAAAATTACTAGTTATTCTCTTTCAAAAAATAACATATGGGCGATTCTCTGTAAGCTCGTAATCGGCTGTCCCGACCAATTTTTTCAAAAAGTAATTTAATTATTTAAAAAAAGTTCACTCGTAATGAAACTTTAACCCCGAATCTTTACAGGCCCATTGTTTTTAGAACCATAACTATTTTAAGTTTTTTTCTAGACGTGATAGAAGCTCTAAAAACACAGTCCCCTGGCTGTCCCCATCACTGTATTCCTACCTATAAATAAGATTTACGAAGAAGTTATTAAAACTACATACATTTAGCAGTTAATATCATAAAGAAACAGAATTAAATTAAATATTTTCGTAAAACAAGGTCTCATTACGTATGTTATTTATCTAGTAAAATCCTGTAAACTTTGTCCCCAGAATTTCTATACAGTCCCCTGTCAAAAGTTTAAAGCCATAATAAAAAATAACTGTAATGTTTACAAACGTTTTTTTGAGTGTAACGAAACGCAATTGTTGTAAAGTTGGCAAACTTGCCGAATGCGGCGGCGAGACACCTTTTGTTTAAGTGTCAGAGCGTCATTTGTGAGGTGAACACACGTTTGAACCGCTACCTCATACAGTCCTCTGGTAAGTTATAATATTTATGTTAATTACTTTAATTATATCTCTATATAATTTATTGGTTTATGAGTGATGTCTAAATTGATTGGTAGGGTCTTAAAAAACTATTTTACATCAGTTTTGTAAACATTGTGGAATTTAGCCGAAATACACAGTCCCCTGGCAACAGTCCTCTGCCGAAAATAGCAGCAGGGGACTGTTCTACACACAGGGGACTGTGTATTTTGTGTATTGGTTATTATTATCGTATATTGTTTGTGTTAATTTACTCTGGTACTCTGTTTTATTAACATAAGAATCTTCAAAGCAATAATGCTTTGCATAATTTTCCTTTATAAGCTTAAATTATAAATTATTTTACACAGGCTGATCGATCGAACACACATTATATAGCTTCTAAAAAGAGAAAGTTATTCTGAGAGGAATTACTATAGAAAAAGAGAGAAACAGAGCGACTATGATAAAAATAGAAGGAAAAAGACCCTCAAAAGAGAAGAAATGATAAAAAAAGGATAAGTTGAACTACCAAAAGAAGAAGCAAAAGTTTTTCAGAGGCTTGTAAAGAATATGACACCTCGTAAGCACAGAACTGCCTTCCACTTCTTGGAAAGAACACTGTACCATATACTGAGCCAACTAAAAAGCGTCACTAATACTTTTGTACAAGATAATACGCCTATATAAATTCCAGAAGTAGATACTCCGCCTTCAGTTCAAATATCTCCACGTCTAAGCCCAGAAATTCCTGTGTTAGTCTACAGCAAAGAAAACAAGAAGCCACAAAGCGAAGAAAGAAGTTTAACAGGAAAAGAAATGGACAGATCGCACATTTAAAGAAAAGAAGAGAAGTACAAAAAAGAAAAAACGAGATTTGAAAGTAAAAACAAAAATAACGTTGAAGATAAGTTCACCTAAGACAAAGATGTTGAAAATGTTAACGAGCCTTATCAAAGAATAGAAGTAGGCAAGAAAGCGTTGTTTGGCGACATCATTAGTAAGCATTATTGGTAAAAAAAATCGACTCAAGATGATGATGATGATTAGTAAGCAGTTGAAAGGAAATTATTCCATATTGAAATGTACTAAAGAGATAAATCTAAAAAACATTGTCTGGTATGGTAGTATTGTTCAAAAGTACAGGAACTGGATACCTCATGAAATGGAGTCATTGTCAAGACCCAGCAAAAAATCTAATCTCAATGGCTTGGTTGGATAGACCTGTAGCTAAGCTAAAGTTTTCTGTTGATTTTTTCTAAAAAAAACTGTTGATTATTGATACGCAAATATGCCATACGAATAATAAATGATTTATTAATGTAAAATGACTTCTATCTAAGTACTATAGTCCTCTGTCTCACCTAACAGCCCCATTCGAAACAGTCCCCTGATGCCTCAAACAGTCCCCTGTCATGATTTTTTGGAAAATCGCTAATAACTCGGTAAATACGTATAAATTCAGTGGGCCTCCTTATCTATCTAATATAGTACTTAACTTTCTTCGAAACCGAACACGTTTTTTTGGCAAATATTTAAAAAAAAGTCCAGGACAGCATTTGTATGGGGCCTGACGAGCTTACAGAGAAATGCCCATATAGATGTTATTTTTGAATGATTATATCTATTTATAACACGCTAGAAATATAGCTAAGATTGAAGTACAGTCGAGCATCAATATACATATAGTCATAGAGGTAGGAAGGGCTGCACAGCGCTTCCTACTTTCATGCATATAGTAAAAACATCGGTGCCGTCAAAAATGTATTTGGAAAACGACTGTGCGTCAATCCACGGGAAAAGTACCTTATGGTCGTTGGCACTTACGACATTGTGCTTATTATGAGCTAAGTAAACTCGTATGATTTCTTTTTCTAAACGACTTAAGCGCCAACGACCATAAGGTACCTTTTCCCGTGGAATGACACATGTAAACTCCATTTATTCTTAATAGTTAAACAATAAACAATCAAACAATCTTCACAGTACTTTTTATTGAATTTTGTCGAAAATAAATTAAATATTAGTTCAAACCTAAACATTCTAAAGTAAAACATTTATTAACCACGAAAGTAATTTCCCAAAGAGTCTATATTTATATTGTTGTAAAATCATGAAAAGACATGGTAAGATTGTTTACATAATAGGACAATATGAATAAACGGACTTTAGTTACTTTTACGTCCGTAGTGTTGTTGTTCATTTTGCATATAAAATTTTGACGTAACAACTCGCAAATATTCGTGCTCACTCCACTATGAAACATAAAACCTTATACATTTTCGAGTTCTTCTCAGTAAGCTTGATGATCACCGACTTGACCTTAGTACAGTTCCTCGGGCCATACTCCCCGTTGTCCGTATATATTTAATTTTTAATTATTTAACTTTATCGGGCAGTATTGACAGAATCTGGCCCTTAAACATACATTTACGCCCTTATACCTTACGAGTTCTTCTCAGTGAGTTTGATGATAACGGACTTGACCTCAGTATAGTTCCTCAGGCCATACTCCCCGTTCTCGCGTCCGATGCCGGACTGCGAGAAGCCGCCGAAGGGCGCCTGGTTGGCGAACACGTTGTAGTCGTTTACCCATACTGTGCCCGCGCGGAGAGCCTGACAATACAACGGGAATATACAGATATACCAACTTTATTATTATTCAAATCAAATTATTTATTATAATTATATAGTGTAAGTACTGGAGACATGTGCAAAGTTATAAAAAACTTGTGTCACATGTACTCCATTCAGAAACCTGAACTAAAATTTATAAAATAAAAACTTAAACTTTTATCACGTCTTTATCCATAACGGGGCAGACAGAGCCTAGTCGGGAGGCTCGAACGCCACATTTAGCTATAGTCCGGTCATTCTATGTAATCAATGTATGGGGAAGAAAAACTAATTCATAAAGTTTTGAAACTTGTGTGACATATACCTTCGGTTGTGGTGTTCAACGCTCACTACCCTCCCCTGCCCTCCCCCTGACGCTACCCCCCCCTTTACTCTGAAATGTGTCCCTTTTACCGGTTTTTTCACTTTTTCTCGAAAACTATGATAGAAACGAAAAAGGTGTCAAAGGCAAAGATGATCCTTATTAAATTCTTAATAAAATATGTCCCATGTCTTATTTTGATAGACTTGATGGTTTACGAGCTAAAAGTTGTGTTTGGGGCACATGGGGAGAAAATGTACGTAAAAAAGGGGTATTGTTGCAGTTTTACTATTATATCTCGAAAAAAACCCAGAATTTCGAAAACATTTTACTTTTAAAAGTTTTAGAACATTAAATTCTGCGTTTAATGGGACTAAATACATATATTTTGGACCACTCTGTCTTATATACTAGTGCTCATCGAAATTGCACAAATCCCACAGATATTTTAAATGCGAAAGTTTTGATGTATGTTTGATCCTCAACTACGCAAAATCTACTGGACGGATTTCAATGAAATTTCATATACTGCTAGAAAAATACTGGGTATAGTACATAGGGTACTCATTATCCCGAAATTCCTACGGGAGTAGGGCCTCGGGGCGCAGCTAATATTGCCTTTTTCATAGATATGGAAAACTTGCTACGCCCCGGGCTCCGCTCAGTTGGGAATTTTGGGACAAAAATTATCTTATATGATTTTTCAAGTCTTTCTCTATTTGTGTACTAAATTTCGTCGAGATCCGTCCAGTAGACTTCGTGTGATTGAGTGACAAAAATTTCAAGTATGTGTGGGAACTTCATCATTTATGATAATATACTAGATGCACCCCGAGGCTTCGCTCCTGTGAGAATTTCAGAAAAAACGTAGATTATATGCATTTTTAGGTTTAACTCTACTTGTGTACAAATTTTTGTTGAAATATGCCCGGTAGATTTTGTGTAATTGAATAACAAACATACATCCGAGACATCCAAACGTAAAAAAGTATGTTTGTTACTCAATTACACAAAATCTACCGAGCATATTTCGACGAAAATTAGTAGACGAGTAGAGTTAAACCTAAATATGCATATAATCTACTTATTTTCTGAAATTCTCACAGGAGCGAAGCCTCGGAGCGCATCTAGTATATATTATCTTAAATGATAAAATTCCCATACAAACTTGACATTTTTGTCACTCGATCACACGAAGTATACTGGACGGATCTCGATGAAGTTTAGTACACAAATAGAGAAAGACTTAAAAAATCACATAAGATAATTTTATCTCGAAATTCCTAACTGAGCGGAACCCCGGGGCGTAGCAAGTTTTCCATACCTATGAAAAATGCTATATTGGCTGCGCCTCGGGGCCCTACTCCCGTAGGAATTTCGGGATTAAAAGTACCCTATGTGCGATTCCCGGTATTTTCCTACCCGTGTACCAAATTTCATCGTAATCCGTCTAGTAGATTTTGCGTAGTTGACTATCAAACATACATCTAAATTTTCACATTTACAATATCAGTGGGATTTGTGCAATTTCGTTGAGCACTAGTATTGGACTGAGTGGTCCAAAATATATGTATTTAGTCCCATTAAACGCAGAATATAATGCTCTAAAACTTTTAATAGCACTACGTTTTCGAAATTCTGGGTCTTTTTCGAGATATAATAGTAAAACTGCAACAATACCCCTCTTTTTAGGTACATTTTCACAACGTGTGCCCCAAACACAACTTTTAGCTGGTAAACCATCAAGTCTATCAAAATAAGACATGGGACATATTTTATTAAGAATTTAATAGGGATCATCTTTGCCTTTGACACCTTTTTCGTATCTATAATAGTTTTCGAGAAAAAGTGAAAAAACCGGTAAAGGGGACACATTTCAGAGTAAAGGGGGGGGTAGCGTCAGGGGGAGGGCAGGGGAGGGTAGTGAGCGTTGAACACCACAACCGAAGGTATATGTCACACAAGTTTCAAAACTTTATGAATTAGTTTTTCTGAAAACATAGAATGACCGGACTACTAGATTAGTAAAGCCCCAGAGCCCGTAGAAAATAAGCACATGTTTTTCATAATATAAAATTCTACATGTTTTTCATCCATGATGTAAAAGTTTACATCCAATATAAATTCGTAGAAAATAAGATCACGATGTACTTTTATACTTTTATTCTACGATCTCGTGTCAGGGCGTTTAATTGGTTTAGTGGTATTGACAGGTTGCTAGCCTATCGCCTATGCGCAGAATCCCCAATTTAAAGCAATTTCCATTGACTGACTTTACAAACTGCGCGGGAGCAAAAGCAGCTGGCACATTCTATGCTTTTCCTCGATCCCAAACCAGCATAGAAGCAAGTTTATGCAAAAAATATAATTATTCTCATTATAAAATAACTTGAAAACTTTACTTAAATTAGTTTTAATTTGGTAACTTTTAATATTTTTAAAATAGGTAAAATAAAACTTGTTATGTAAGGCGGAGTCTCCTGGCATAGGCATATCCTTTGCTTAAAAATGCTTGTTTTTACAAATTGGCTTGTATCAATTTGTAAAAACAAAAAATATATGTTGCGTCATTTCTCCAAAAGATAGCGGTAAATAAAACATACCTGAAAAAATGTTGCGTCATTTCTCCAAAAGATGGCGGTAAATGAAACACACCTGAAAAATGTTGCGTCATTTCTCCAAGAGATGGCGGTAAATGCGACGTACCTGAGTGAGGTAGTTGACCTTGTCGAGGTCGTTAGAGAAGATGGCGGCCGCCAGCCCGTAGTCCGTGTTGTTGGCGCGCGACACCAGCTCCTCCAGCGAGGAGAACTTGAGGATCTGCTGCACCGGACCGAAGATCTGACAATATTAAAAAAAATGGTTTTACATGACTGGAAAAAGGAATGTTATGTTTTCAGGGTTCATGTATGTGTGTAAACTCCAGAAACTCCCTTTTTTCTTACTTGTCCTATTATGTAAACAATCTTCACAGTACTTTTTGTTGAATTTTGTTAAAAATAAATCAAATATTAGTTCAAACCTAAACATTCTAAAGTAAAAAAAATATTAACCATGAAAGTAATTTCCTAAAAAGTCTATTTTAATTTATACTAGCTGTTACCCGCGGCTTCGGCCGCGTGAATTTCGCTTAGATAAAAAATCTTTTTGTGTTCCAACCACATTGTAGTAATCTAACTCCTGTACTCAAAATTTCAGCCATTTGTTTATTCCGTGTCTCGCGGGAATGTATGGTGCAGATGGGTACAGTCGACCAATTTTATCCTGATCCCCTTTACGGGTTGAATTTCCTTTCTTAGTGCTCACTTACGCTATATAACGAACCTCTATGCAAAATTTCAAGGTACTACGTTCAGCGGTTTCGTCTCTGCATTGATTTCCCAACGGTTTACCACCTTTAGGGGTACAACTTTTAAAAACCAATGATTGCATCGTTATATTTTATAACCAAGAACGTAAATGTAAGGTTTCATACGTCTCGCGTCAAAAATGGCGAAGTTTCATACAAACTTTGAACCCCATTCTTAACCCCTTAAGGATTGAATTTCCAAAATACCTTCCTTAGTGCTCACCTACGCTATACAATAAACCTATATGCAAACTTTCAAGTCAATATATTCAGTAGTTTCGTCTCTGCGGTGATCACACACAACCTGACTCTCTTCAAAACCAGAGTGAATAGGCTGCTTCTGGGTAAGCTCGCTTCATCGTAGACCTCATCTCTGTCCTCGGGCAAGATTGTGGTCACGAGCAAACCCATATTTAATAAAAAAAAAAAAAAAAAGATCGTAAAAATCAGTCATTAACGATTTTATATATACAGAAGATTGTTGTAAAATCATAAAAGACATGGTAAGATTGTTTACATAATATGAAAAGTTACATAATAGGAAAAAACGGAATTTATATATGTACAATCCCCGGCACATAAGTTGACCTATGCGCAGTACGACGTTTTCAGGTATCAAGGGAGGTGTGGTATGAGGTGCGACGTGTAAAACTATCCGTAACCATAGCAACGTAGCGACGCTATCCTTCCGCGCATGCGCGCAGTAGCTTCCTCCCTCCGCGCGCGTTCACACGCTCCCCGTTGTCTTGAAATACAATCGCGCACAGTCGTAAGTTAATATAAAAGTTTTCGTTTTGTGAGTGGAGCAGTTTGTTGGAAGAAACATGCCTCGTCCACAACCAACTATGAAAAGACAAGCGAGAAAGATAGTATTTGACGTCTATAATAATTTTTTGAAAGAAAATAATATAACGCTTTCGCAAAATAAAACAGCAGAAGCGACTAAAACGTCAATATCCACCGTCAAGAGGATTATAAAAGAAAGTAAAAAATCCGTTTTTTTTTTAATTTCGAATAAATCTTTATTTAAAAAAATGTGAATTTTAAATTTCGCGGGTGACCGCGCAAAATCCTTAATAACACTTTTGTCTGTAATTATACCTGCGCCGACGACAGCCATTTTGGTTCAACTTACGTGCCGGGGATTGTACGTTTCTTTATCCTGAACGTGTTTTGATGTGAGATGTATTTTTAGATTCCTTGCATTCCTTCGAGTGACATAGGCTATGTGAGTTGTCAGTCGTGTTAGCTTGTTAGCGTTGGTGGCTAAGGGTGCAACCACACTGATATCGAGGTGGAATCGGCTTAAGCCGATTAGCCTAACTCTTATGTCAACAGAATAAGGATGTTAATCGAATGCAGAGCCGATCCGTTGCCGATTATCACAAATTGTACGGTTTTAGTACAGTTTAATTGAGCAAGATTACAGTTATTTTTATGGTTCATCTATTTAACCAGCCGACCGCGGTAAAAATGTTAGTCGTGGTTAGAGATGGGCATTTACCCGATAAATTTCCGAGACTCGGAAATTTATCCATTTATACCCATTTTTTCCCAGGAATTTTTAATTTATACCGGGTAAAAATTAAAATCAATTAAAATGTTTGTAATTACGATATTTTATAATATATCGTTAAGATTTATTATGAAATAAAGTGTTTAAGCACATATTTAGTTTTTAAATTAAGTACTGTGTAAAAAAGTACTTATGTACAATTTACGTTTTGGTTACAAAAAGACCTGACAAGATATATGTATCTTTATTCTGACTCATTCGCAGCCAACTGGTTTTAGACAATAAATGTTATGCCGCCGGGGCGACGAACAAGTTTGCCAAATGCCGGAATTCTATTGAACGGCTAAGCGATCATCGAATCGTAAGGCCCGCCGTACACGAATGTCAGCCAACTTAATTACTAACTCTCTCAAAAACACGCTTGCATAAAATTTTCACGATAGAAAAATATTGCGAAGTTATCTCCAAATCCTAACAATATTATAAATGTGAAAGTGAGTTTATTTGTTACCTCTTCACGCTTTATCTACTCAACCAATCTTAGAAGAAGTTAGAAGTACTGAGAAGGACATAGGATACTTTTCATCCCGGGAAAAAGCACTGTTCCCGTGGGAAATTCACGCGGGCGAAGCCGCGGGCAAAAGTTAGTCTATTTAAGAAAATAAGGATAATTTACTTTCATTTTAATTTTTTCCCGGTATTAATAAAAAATATCGGGTATAAATGGGTATAAATTAATTTTTACCCATTCTACCCATTCTTTCCCATTTTTACCTTCCCGAAATTTATCCAAGCGCCCATCTCTAGTCGTGGTTAATTAATTGAATCGTTTGATTAATCAATTCAATTTACTAGGAACTAGCTTTTGCCCGCAGCTTCGCTTGCGTGAATTTCTCACAGGAACAGTGCTTTTTCCCGAGATCAGTGCTTTTTCTCGAGATGAAAGGTACTGTAGAGGTTTGATCTCTGGCCAGTTTGGCATTCGATCAATAATGTAATGATTTAAAATATTTATGAAGAAGTTTGATAGATAAGATTGAAGGGTCTTCTAGAGGAAACATCAAGTCAAGATATAATTTGTAATTTCTAAAAGAAGTATTAAATAAAAACGAATACAGTTTAAATTAACGACGAACCCCCCCGTCGTCACAGTACCCTATGTCCTTCTCAGTACATCTAACTATGTGTATGCGAAGTTTCAGAAGATTGGTTTAGTAGATAAAGCGTAAAGAGGTAACAAACAAACTTACTTGTGCATTTATAATAAGTTAAGAAGTATCAACAATTCAAACAATTGGTGGTCACCTGTATACATATCTCTACACTACCCACCTCGTTCCTGGCGATGTCCATATCGTCCGTCACATCCGCGAACACTGTGGGCTGTATGAAGTACCCCGCGTCCCCCACCCGCCCCCCGCCCGCCACCAGCCGCGCCCCCTGCTGTTTCCCGCTAGAAATCATTTGCAATATCTTCTCGTGTTGTTCGCGGTCGATCTGGGGAGAATAGTACATTGTTACCCTAGGGGTAAAAGTAACTTATTTAGTCCCGAGACGGGGTTTGGCGCCAAAGCGTAGTGAGGGCACCAATAGTTCGATGGACTAGTTTTTAACCCGAGGTAAACATTGTGTTTTTTATTACGAATACTAGAAAAGTATCTGAGGAGCGGGTTGAAAGTAATATTTTTCAACCCTAGGGAGAATTGTTTTCTACTTACAGCTATCAAATTATGAAAAAATAGTCATAAAAAATGTCAATATGGACCGATTATATGGAGAGTTGAAAACCCGGGGTCAAACATAGCCTACCTTTATTTCCAAAAATCAACCCCCAAAGGGTTGTAAGTTTTTTATATCAAATCCACAAGATTTTTGCCGCGGGCGGAGCTGCGGGGCAAAAGCTAGTAATAAATAAATGAACAAAGTATTTAGTACCTGCGGCCCCGACTCCACGTCGGGCCGGAAGGGGTCCCCGACCACTCTCCGTTTGGCGCGCGCGGCCGACAGCTCCACGAACTTGTCGTAGATCTTGTCCTCCACGAACGTGCGGGAACCTGCCACATAGATAACATTAAAGAGGGTTATACAGGTGAATTAAACAATTAAAGTTTGAAATAGAATCAATCATTATAGACTTCTTCTTCTCAGCATATTTGCGTCCACTGCTGAACGTATCTTGAAAGGTTTTCCACTCAGATCTCCAGGTGATCCCCACAGCACAACAACCATACTAGTATGTACCAGCAGTGCAGCACTGGCCCATGTTATATAACAGCGCCGTGTGAGCTCGCCTCCAATTCGCCTGCTCCACTTTCGCCACGTCGGTCCCCAGGATCACGTTGGGGGACTTCCCGCCCCGCTCCAGGTGATCCCCACAGCACAACAACCATACAGTATGTACCAGCAGTGCAGCACTGGCCCATGTTGTAGAACAAAGCGCCGTGTGAGCCGCCTCCACCGCCTGCTCCAGCGCCACGTCCCCCAGGATCACGTTGGGGGACTTCCTGCCCAGCTCCAGGTGATCCCCACAGCACAACAACCATACAGTATGTACCAGCAGTGCAGCACTGGCCCATGTTGTAGAACAGCGCCGTGTGAGCCGCCTCCACCGCCTGCTCCAGCGCCACGTCCCCCAGGATCACGTTGGGGGACTTCCCGCCCAGCTCCAGGTGATCCCCACAGCACAACAACCATACAGTATGTACCAGCAGTGCAGCACTGGCCCATGTTGTAGAACAGCGCCGTGTGAGCCGCCTCCACCGCCTGCTCCAGCGCCACGTCCCCCAGGATCACGTTGGGGGACTTCCCGCCCAGCTCCAGGTGATCCCCACAGCACAACAACCATACAGTATGTACCAGCAGTGCAGCACTGGCCCATGTTGTAGAACAGCGCCGTGTGAGCCGCCTCCACCGCCTGCTCCAGCGCCACGTCCCCCAGGATCACGTTGGGGGACTTCCCGCCCAGCTCCAGGTGATCCCCACAGCACAACAACCATACAGTATGTACCAGCAGTGCAGCACTGGCCCATGTTGTAGAACAGCGCCGTGTGAGCCGCCTCCACCGCCTGCTCCAGCGCCACGTCCCCCAGGATCACGTTGGGGGACTTCCCGCCCAGCTCCAGGTGATCCCCACAGCACAACAACCATACAGTATGTACCAGCAGTGCAGCACTGGCCCATGTTGTAGAACAGCGCCGTGTGAGCCGCCTCCACCGCCTGCTCCAGCGCCACGTCCCCCAGGATCACGTTGGGACACTTCCCGCCCCGCTCCAGGTGATCCCCACAGCACAACAACCATACAGTATGTACCAGCAGTGCAGCACTGGCCCATGTTGTAGAACAGCGCCGTGTGAGCCGCCTCCACCGCCTGCTCCAGCGCCACGTCCCCCAGGATCACGTTGGGGGACTTCCCGCCCAGCTCCAGGTGATCCCCACAGCACAACAACCATACAGTATGTACCAGCAGTGCAGCACTGGCCCATGTTGTAGAACAGCGCCGTGTGAGCCGCCTCCACCGCCTGCTCCAGCGCCACGTCCCCCAGGATCACGTTGGGGGACTTCCCGCCCAGCTCCAGGTGATCCCCACAGCACAACAACCATACAGTATGTACCAGCAGTGCAGCACTGGCCCATGTTGTAGAACAGCGCCGTGTGAGCCGCCTCCACCGCCTGCTCCAGCGCCACGTCCCCCAGGATCACGTTGGGGGACTTCCCGCCCAGCTCCAGGTGATCCCCACAGCACAACAACCATACAGTATGTACCAGCAGTGCAGCACTGGCCCATGTTGTAGAACAGCGCCGTGTGAGCCGCCTCCACCGCCTGCTCCAGCGCCACGTCCCCCAGGATCACGTTGGGGGACTTCCCGCCCAGCTCCAGCGTGATCCGCTTCAGGGTGTCCGCCGCACCGCGCTGGATCAGTTTGCCCACCTCTGTTGATCCTGTACATTACAAAAATCATAACTTTATTGCCTAAAATTATGTACAGTCGAAGTTAAGAATATTGCTGGAAACAACTGGAGTAAGATGGCCCAGGACAAAGAAGGTTGGCGTAGACGGAAGGAGGCGGTCCGGGCATATATGCGGTAGGGGTTGACTCTGTGTGGTTTTAGTGGGTTCAAGTCCCACATACCCGTCCGGCTTCCTGTGGCTGGATGGACGAGACGAAGGTCTTACCACACGTTAAAAAAAAAAAAGACGGAAGGAGGCCCATACCCAGCAATGGGTCACTGAACGCTGTGGATGATATACAGTCTGCGTACAGAGAAACCTGAGCTCCCATCTCACCGAATACTATCTCAAGGAGATAGATAGGTAGGTAGATAAATCATTTCTTTGATGCAACAAACACACACATACAAAGATAAGTACACGAGACGTATAAAACAAACAAAAGAAAAGAAAGAAAACATGAAAAGATATATGTTGCCATAGTCAATAAATGTGTGTGTTGCAGCAAAACAAAAAGCTTAGAGGAATTATTGCCCGTAAAGCAGCTGACTGTACAAATGGTGGACTTAACGCCATATGAAATTCTCTAACCGTCAGCCATTAGACCAGACAGAGAAAAGCAAGATATATTTAGACTGTATCACACGGCTTCGCTCCCGTGGGATTTTCAGGAATCTGGATAGCCTTCCTTATGAATGCGGTACCATACCGAACCGGTATGCGGTAATAATAATTGTATCTCTTGAAAGCTATAGTAACTAAAAGGCTATAATATCTTATAGTCATGTCACCCATCAAAACAGTGTTAAACGAGTACAATGACCAAAACAATTAGCGGTATGGTCATGGTCAGTCATACTCATGGTCATGACAAGGCACATTTAAACCTTGAGGAAAATCACCTTTGTTTTAAGAAGTTGGAATAATCAGAATAAATGTATTTACTTAAAAGTTTATAAATACATGTGATTATAAAATTTTAAGTACCATGTTACAGTATAAAATCTGTTTCGATTTTTTTCACATACAGAGAAATTGACGATTTGAATGTATACTATCATTAAATACTGTAAAATACTATCATTAAACGACTAACAGTAAAGTTGTTCTGTATCATACATTCATACCAATTTATGCGGACTTGATATAAACGAGTCGCGACCTTGAATACGTAATAACAGAGTAATCTACAGACACCACAAGTATGCATAAATAACTAGTAAACAGAACGATTTTGATAATAAACATTTAGACTGTAGGTGTACATGAAGGTCATGGAGCAATTCGAGTTTGAAACATTTTTATTGTATTATACTGTAGGTGTACAATGTACATGGTGCAATTCGAGTTTGAAACATTTTTATTGCATTATACTGTAGGTGTACAATGTACATGGTGCAATTCGAGTATGAAATTTTTTTATCGCTTGTGTAGACTTTAGAATTGATATCTTTTTCTTAACACACTCAATCAATTTTTACATAGTTTTCGATCAGTGACATACCATAAGATTACCAGTGTAGGTACATATTGATAAAAATTAAAAATAATTGGTCAAGTGCATGTCGGGCCACGCGCAATGTATGGTTACGAAGGTGCCTACCCTGTACCAATACATATGGATGTTTGTTTGAAATAAAGAAATTGAATTGAATTGAAAAAATACGGACACAAGAACTTATATTTACTCCCAGTTTAATATAACTAATGACCATAACATAAGTATATACCCGTAATATTCAATGAAAATTGTTACTACGAATATTTTTCATATTAAAAATCGATAAGTTTATTGTCTATTACTCATTAACGTGTGAAGCATACATAAGCGGGATTTTTTTTTTTTAATTCATTTTATTTGCTTCCTATCATAATTTTTTCCATGTGTCCACTTACTACCATTTTCTTGTTCGATTGGGGGACTCTAAACAAAAGACATTGTTCATCGCCGGCTTACTGCGGACAGTTCATTCAATAAATAATAGTATTATCATTCATCATAATTAATGTCAAATAGATTTTCTGAATATATATTGGAGTATGAATATCTATAATTAAAATATACCATTTAGTAAGTATTTTTTGCGTTTCCGATACTCAAATCAAAGATGTCGGCCTTCACGTGTGTTCTGGGATGCCATTATCTAAAATAATATTACATTTAAGTAGTATATTTTTATTGTTTGATGAAAGATTAGATTAAGTAGGTATTTTTTAGCATAATATATTAGTTTTATTTATTAAGTACACTCATATTATTTCATATTTATATTTTTTAACGAATAATTATGTATTTATTTTAATTTTTACTTAAATAATTCAATATTGCGTTTTCTTTACCTGGTAACACTCGATTCTTCAGCCTAGCTTAATTTTGACGTTGACCGGCTGTCGTCGGTCGACATTGACACTTGGATACTTGTCAAAACTGTCAACGTCAAAACCAAGAATCGAGTGTTACCAATATTGAATTATTTAAGTAAAAATTAAAATAAATACATAATTCTTCATTCTAAAATATAAATACGAAGTGATATGAGTGTACTTATTAAATAAAACTAATATATTTTAGTAAAAAAATACCTAATTAATCCAATCTTTCATCAAAGAATAAACAATATGCTACTTAAATGTAATATTATTTTAGATAATGGCATCCCAGAACACACGTAAAGGCCGACATCTTTGATTTGAGTATCGGAAACGCAAAAAATACTTATTAAATGGTATATTTTAATTATAGATATTCATACTCCAATATATATTTAGAAAATCTATTTGACATTAATTATGATGAATGATAATACTATTATTTATTGAACGAACTGTCCGCAGTAAGCCAAGCCCCCATACACTTTGAACAAAGTCCTTTAACACTATTTCACAAACGGATTTCTAAATCATTCGTCTAATTCATAATAAAGGAAATTCATATATCTAAAAATGGGACATTTTGGGGAAGGGACATTTTGGGAAAAGGATGTTTTGGGAAATGAACTTTTTGGGAACGGGTCGTTTTGAGAAAGGGACATTTTGGGAAAGGTACGTGTTGGAAAAGGGAAGTTTTGGGACAGAGACGTTTTGGGAAAGGGATATTTAGAAATAGTTAAGCAGACACTGACCTGTGAAGGCGATCTTGTCGACGTCGCGATGCTGCACGAGCGCGGCGCCCGCGTCGCCGAACCCGGGCAGCATGTTCACCACGCCCGCCGGGAACCCGGCCTCCTGTACGAACATGTTTATCGTTACGTTACCTACACTTTGTTAAATATAGGATTTTTTTATTTTATTTTATTTATTTAGGCACATCAACAATATAAACACAGACATTTACATTAAACATAATAAAATCTTAAACTAGTGTTTACAATAATAACAGACATGCACAACATTGTATTTAGATTACTATTTAAAAAATGTATTTAAAAATCAAAATTAACTTTAAAAATATCACATAATTATTAAGTATTAAGGGCCCGTACTAGGCTAGATTGCTTCACATGATCGTCTGTAATATCTATATTAATGTAAAATTAAGATATAGCAAACTTCAGGATTAGCACGAGGGATTATGTTACTCAAAAACACGATTGCATAAAATTTTCTCGATAGAAAAAAATTGCGAAGTTGCCTCCAAATCACCTATAATTAACACTTTAAACTGCTATTATTCACGTAATACATTAAAATTAAGATTGAAAATTTTTGTATAAATTACTCTATAAATAAAGCAGGGATTATGTTACTTACTTTTTTAAATATCTTTTTATAAAGCTTTTAAAAAAATAATACGTATAATTGCCCGCATGTTTTAACCATCCACCTCTGAGCCGCCGCGCCGCCCGCGGCCCCGCGAGCATTTGTCTAGAACGCGGATTGGATGCGTGCGGGCGAGCTAGGTAGCGGGTAGCGGGGGAAAATTGAATTTTCGCTGGCCTAGAGCGGGCTCTTAACTTTCAAAATTTTCTTTTTTAACATTTTAGGACAATCATTATATATATCTATATCAAAAAAAAAAAAACAAAAATCATTTATTTCACCAGTATACCTACTTATACTTCTAGATAAATAATGCTACTTAAAATTAAACGTTGACGGCAATTAGGTCAGAACATCCCAACAGATCGTCACCAAACAAGGTAAACCTGTATCTTGGGATTTACTGTCAGAGAGGAACAAAAAAAAAAAAAATCAAAAATCCTATGATAACAATATAAATCTAGATAGGATAGGATAGGATGAGCCCTATGACAACAGGATGATCTGACGAGAGCGACAAAGACAGATGTTTTATTTTTATACTATTTTACATCTGTCATAGAGATCAAGCTATATTTTACAAACTGTAGTGTGCGGTGGTGGCCGAGTGGGGCGCTCGCCTGTGGCTGCAAAGATCCCCAGGTTCAAATCCTACCTGAGTTTGTATACCTGTTATTTGACTCATGTATGGTAGTTTTCATCGACCACCACTTGCTTACCGTGAAGGATAACATCGTGAGGATAATTATCAGCCTGCACTCTGGTTGATGATTATTAGCTAGTGTGAAATGGAAAAGGCAATGGCAAACCACTCCATTAACATTGCCGAGATAGTCGTTGAGTGTGTTTCATGCCATATAATGACCACGACCCTTAGTCATGAGGAATACGACTAAAAGAGGGGAGGAGGAGTCTATAGATGATAA
>CM031568.1:12424332-12455304 GCA_018467065.1 Ephestia elutella | reverse complement strand
TATTGCAACACAATATCGATATCGATAGATCAAATTTTCATACAAACTCAGAATAATAAAATAGATTTTCTTTCTTCTATATTGTTTCGCGGATTTATAGTGTTATTATTTTAATCAAAAATTAACGTAATATTTTGTTATAAAAAAAGTGTGTCGAAATCAAGAAATTATTTTCCTCGAAATGCTCGGAACATAAAGTACTAAATTAGTTGTCATCCAAACAACTCTGCCAGTTGCATCTATCCATTTTTCTTTAAAATCAGGATCTTTGGGAAACCTTAAAATTAATATTTCATACAATGTAAACAAAATATATCGATAAAATCCAAAACATTACCTTACTAGGTACATCACTAATCGAGTAGCATAGACGTTTCGGGAAGAACAGAGGAGCACGCGTTAATGACAAAATCGACCTTATATAAATGACATTAAGGTAACTTTTAACAAATAATATTTTAAAGTTTTTATTATCATTATTGAACTTTTATTTTAAAGAAAACAAACGAAATATTACTCACCTGTGGTACGAAACACCTCCATTTTTAAGATTAATTTTGCTACTGTTATTTTTGCACTCTAAAATAGAACAAAATGGCATTTTGACGAGGGAATTTCGACGAGAATTCAATGTCACGAACAAACTACTCAGCGCGAAGTCAGAACACAACTAGAATGACGAGCCGTGTTTGTTAGCAATGCATTGCTTACTTGTGGCGACCGCGCCACGCCTACTTAACACTTCCACTCTTATTCATATTTCCGTGTTTAACCTGATGAGCAATTTCTGCTGACGTATAAAAATTGAAGATCAGGAACATCTGATAAATAACTCCAAGAGACCAGCTACACTATAACATATATGGAAATTCCGAAACATCTGAAACAGTTTGGAACACAAAAAGACTTTTCGTCTAAGCGAAACTCACGCGGGGGAAGCTGCGGGCAACAGCTAGTTGTAAAATAAAGCATTCTTTGTGTAAAATGACCCCCTTTTGACAAAGTGACCCTTTTGCAAATTTTTTATTTTATACACAATGTTCTTTGAAATTAAAAACTTGAAAGTATAAAATAAAGCATTTTTTGTGTAAAATGTTCCTTTCGCAAAATTTCCCCTTTTAGCAAAGCGGGTCATTCGCAAAATTACATAGGTACATACATATTATCACGCCTTTTACCCGTTTAAAAAATCGCAGAATTTTATTTAATATACAAAGGGGCATTTTGCGACGTACGTACGCTTGAATTGTTGCGCACCTGAAAGTTGCGCTTCGAGGAATATCTCGGGATTTTAATTATGATTCTTAGATCTGTACATACTACATGGATGTTCACTGTAACATGAAATTTACTTAAAAACGACTAATTTATAGTTTTTACTGGTTTGTTAATTGAATACAGCAAGCATAATCTAAAACTTGCTAAATAAAGTTATTTATTTTTTCAGGACAACAAGGCAGATTTAGTGATCAATTATTATGTTGATGACGTACTAGAGCGGGTTATGAACATATTAGGTATTGATGTACCACCATACAACGAGTCTGAAGATTTGACCAAGTTTGCTGAGAATGCTATAATTGATTGGACTATCGACAGAAAAGACGTGTTAGCATTAGAGAAGATTTTCAAGGCCAAATGTAAAGGGGTAAAAAAGAAGCGGAGTTTGATTAAAAGTAAGAGGAATGGTGCAGAAATTAGTGTGACTAATAGTGATGGTAGAGATGATAAGACTAAAGTGATCAAACTTGAAGTGAAAGAAGAAAGTTTAGAAAATTGTACTAGCAGTTTAGAGTTAAGTAATGTCATTCTTAAGCTGGATGGTGAAGTGAAAAGTGAACCGAATATAAATGGCAAATGTATTTTACAAGAAGCTTAAAACCTGGGAGAACTAAATCCAAGTTTATTTCAATATAAGTACATTACCATGTAATTTTAGAGGTTTATAACTTCTTGCAATTACAGTTTGAACAAATCTTGATGTCATTCCTAAATTAATATTGTGAATTCGAATCAAACGCAAATGTATACTCATTTTTTAATAAAAGTAAAAAAATAATTTACATCTTAAACAATATAACAGTATTTTCTTTGGTTTTAACGGAATGTTTTTTAAAAGTACATACAAATATAAAATCAAATTAGTTTAATTTTGCCTTGTAAAAAATAAATTTGCCTCAAAGTTGTTAAGTAAGTAAATACAAAACAATTAATTAATCCTAGAAATTAATAAAAAGAGACATTGATTTGATTGCATAGAATTCGTAATTTTGTTAGTTATATTCGTTACGTCGCAAAATGTCCCTTTTGCAGAATGGCCCTTTCGCAATATGTCCCCCTTTATCAACAACTAATAGAGGGATATTTAGCGACGTAACGCTGATATTTACACTACATTCTTGCCTAGGCAGCACCAATGCGCCTAAACTGAGGTTTGCGTTGACAAAAAACGCAATCGTAACAACGTATTAAGATTGTTTTAAGACCTGAGGCCTAAAAAATCTATATTTACAACAATTATACTTGTTTTCCGTCAGAAGTGGCGCGAAAAAAGGGAGGCCTATACCCAGCAGTGGGTTGAGGGGGGCTAAATGATTGTCTTCAAGTCTCTGTATGGCTCACAGACTCAGTAAAAAAAGAATAGACCCGGTATAACAATCTATATATAAACAGTAGTCATGAGGCCGGTCGCCATGTTTTGTCACTATTATTATATGCGCAGGCCGCCATCTTTGTGCCAAATCCTTAGTCGGCGCCGGCTTTAGGTATGCACGATTTTTTGTAGGTCATGTCTATTCTTTGTTCCTTTGTCTGAGGTATGGCCAGCAATCAGCACAGGATGTGAGTGGCCTGGTAGGCCAGCAGCGAGACCAATGGCAGCACGAGGTTGTCCACTTGGTCCGTGTGAGCCTCCACCAAGCCAGTTATCACTGCGCCTACGCTCGCGCGGATCAGTAAGTTCTTCGTTGACAGCAATTCTGGATACAAAATAAAATAAAGTGATAATTTTTTATTTAACTCTGCTTATGATTATATTTGTTTCTTATATTTTATTTTTGACTGTACACAATCTAGTGTATGTATAGCCCCTCTGGCATGTTAGGCGACCAAGACTGTTTTATGAGTTTTTTTCGGCATTTCTTCTCAGCAGTGGTCGTTCCGAAATGCTAGTAGTTTGTAGCTTTGAGACATAATATATTTTGATTAAATAATTAGTTTTAGACGTAAAAAAGAGCCTTCTTCCATTTGCTATCCTTACAGATCTCTATCGCTTCCATTACACTCTGGGAATCGAACCCCAGGTCCGTGGTGACCACTATACCTATATATACTCCAAAATCGACTACCTCGATCGATTTTGGAGCCAAAATAAACAGATTTTGATTATCTAGAAACAAAGAACAGACGGACATAAAAATAGTGACAACTTACCAAACAATTGCAAAGCGTAGACTGTTCCTATTTGTGCGAGTATGTTGAATGCTGTTCCTTCTAAAGTTCTGTTGTTGTCACCTGAAACAATATTTAATAATATTTATATTGATTTTTTGTAGAACAGATTAACAACTAAAACTTATTTATTTAAATTTTTTTGTACACAACAAATACATAGAGAGGAAACATAAAATATAGTAAAACTTAAGAACAAAGGTGCTACTTATTTTAAGTAAATGATGGAGAAATAAGACATTTCGCGCCAAACCCAGATACTGGGAAAGGCTTTCAATGGAAGGATTGAAGTTTGCCATTCAACCTCCGTATAAGCGGAACTGACCACTTCTTTTTTTACTTTAAATAGAAAACAATAACAATTGAATTCATGTGTATTTTCGTATTGGTGTATTATCCATACTAATATTATAAATGCGAAAGTTTGGATGTGAGTTTGTGAGTTTGTGAGGATGTTTGTTACTCAATCACGCAAAATCTACTGGACGGATTTCGATGAAATTTGGTGCAGAGGTAGATAATGACCTGGAATAGCACATAGGCTACTTTTTATCCCGGGAAAAAGCACTGTTCCCGTGGGAAATTCACGCGGGCGAAGCCGCGGGCAAAAGCTAGTGAAATATAAAAAGCGCTCACGCCGCCACTTGTAGAAGCCGTAGTTGGAGCCGAGCCAGCTGGCGGCGGTGTCGCCGACGCCGATGGCCAGCACGCCGGCCAGCCGCTCGAGCGGCGCGCCCGCGTGCGCGGGCACGAGCGCGAGCGGGCACGCCAGCGCGCCGAACAGGTACAGCGGCGTCATCGCGAACGAGCCCACGTCCTGACAGTTACACCAAAAAAAGGCCCATTTAGACGGTGCATTTCTTCAGTCAGCGGGTCATACGTGCAGTCATACCTTGAAGACCTTATTGCCTAGGTTTAAAGATCAGATTGCCATGTAGATGTTGACTGCACTTTTGGCTCTTGACTGTAAATTGCATGCAAGCCACTGTTGTTAAGACCATGCAAGTATTTACTTGCTTCGATTTAATTGTATGCAACAGGTAAGAAACTTGCAACGTCTAAATGGGCCGTCTAAATGTCAATTCCGCCCGGTCCTGGCATTAGGGGCCAAAAAATGCTGGCTTGATCTCGTCAAGGAGAATGTCTCACAAACAAGGATGCTAAAAACAGCGCGAAAATGGGTAGTAGAAAAATTAGGGAAAGGGGTCGCGCTCGCTAGATAAAAAGAGCTACAAAGCACCACAAGGCAAGGGTTAACAGTTAAACACCGCACACTACACTAAAGGACCTGTGACCACTTTCGAATAACGAATGTTTCTAAATTTTTCTAAATAAGTACTAATAAACTTTCCTGTTTTCTGAAACTAATGATCTCAAAAATGAAGTGGAGTGAGACTGACCACCCGTATGAGTACTTGGCACTGGCATCCGTTACAAGCGTTGCAAAGTGTCCCAACTTCTGTCAAAGTGACCTTTAGCAGAGCAGATATGTCCCCCCTTTTGCGCAAAGTACCGCTTTAGCAGAATGTCCCCTTTTGGCATGAAAGTGACCCTTTAGCAGAATGTCCCCCTTTTGGCAAAGTGACCCTTTAGCAGAATGTCCCCCTTTTGGCAAAGTGACCCTTTCGCAAAATGTCCTCCTTTCAAAATTCAATCTTCACAATCCAAAATTTTGCGAAAGGATCACTTTGCCAAACAAAGTGATCCTTTCGTAAAATTTTTATTTTATACACAATGTTCTTTGAAATTCAAAACATGAAAGTGTAAATTAAAGAATTACGGTAATAAAATAAAATAATAAACCCTATTACATATCAATTATGACCATTTTACGCAAAAAAAAATCGCTTTATTTTACACTTTCATATTTAGTAGTATCGGGCTCCCGTGGAAATTTTCGGGAAAATAAATATCCTGTGTTTTATATAAGGTTTTTTACCAGTAAACCAAATCAAAGAGTAATCAAAAACTTTATAAAAATAAAGAAATCCCATCAACGCACCGCACTCTGTTGCATTGCTCATCATGCATCATAAACTTCTGGAGAATAAAGTAAACGAAGAATCTTACCTTCTCATCGCAGTACACATCAAACGCTGACTGGAGTGCAGATGATATCGGATCTATTTTCGATTTCCTGAGAGCCTGAAAATTGATTATTAGGTAAAGATTTGTCAGTGACAATCGACTTAGTTTTGTGCAAAATAAGAAGCTAAGTATTTTTCCTTCTCATACTCTGAAAGTCTTATTTGTGCAGGATATAGGCTGCACAAAATCGATTTTTTGCACAAAGGGCATTAACGTATCTACTCATAAATGTATCTATAATAAAGGCAAAGAAAATGTATCTATAGTAAGGCAACAATAAGAAGTTCATGAATAAAATTTGTTGTTTTATTCAGATAAAATTTAGACTGACACCTTATAGACTTAAAAGATATTAAAATTTAAATTCAAGTACGGTAGGTTATTTAATTAATTTAAGAAAATTATTATTACCAAATTAATTGAACAGTAGGCTGTATAGGTCATATTTAAGCCTAATATCAATGTCGTAATTTTAAAAAAATAAAGCGGCGGGAAACAGCTCTTCTTTTTTCGAAACATTACTGTTTAATTAAATTGGTTTATTTCCTCGCAATCGAAGTGAAAAGCAGAGTTTATAACTCGTCCACAAAACGATTTTTATCCTCGACATTACTATCAACCCTCGCCTTCGGCTCGGGCTGCTAAAAGTCTCGGATAAAAAATGGTTCGTTTTGTGCACCCTGTTAAAATCTACTATTATCAGACACTTTACGAGGAACTGACTGCTGATTCTCACAGGAAAGGAGGAGTCAGGAAACAACTTCACTGCAGGTTCCCTTTATGGTGGTAAAGTATCACACCGTAAGTACCATGTTTAAAGGAATACGTTTTCATTCATTCAGGAGGCATTCCTACCGCTAATATGAGCACAGATAATATACTTAATCTTTATGAACCCGGGACTTTGTTCCCGTGGAATTTCTAGAAATCCTTTCGTAGAACTCCCCTCAACTCCCTAAGGGACCTACAGGCCACCCCCAGCTTCCTACGCCCAGTTGGCTGTGCAGTACTGGATTTAGTCTGGGATCAGTCACAAAAAACTTTTTTGTGTACCTACTGTGAAGGGAAAATTCCATAACAGTGCATATCAAAAAAAGAAATAACAGACTTTTTTCTGCCCATCTGGTTTATTTCTTGATATTTTGCAAATCTAGTCCTTCTGCTGTAGCGTAGTGAGCATCAGAACGGATGGCAGTTGCACCAGCCCCCCCCCAAATTGCATAATCCGCCACGGTACTTGTGCCCCAGAAAAAATCCTGGATCCGCCGTTGTGGCTGTGCGTTGTCTGTCAGTGAGTAATGGAAGAATTTTATATTTATTAATTTATAGGCAAGTGTAGTAGTTACCTCAATCAAAACGATAAGAGCCAGCCCGATGCCCGACGCTAACGTGATGAGATTCACGTCCAAGATGATCCCAGACATGAACACAAGAGAAGCAAGAACGTGAAACGACTTGCGAGTCACCGTGTTAGCTTTCACCGCCAATTGCGTGCGAGACATCAGCACCAGGACTGCTATCACCACGAGCGCTAACCAGAAACAGAAAATTTGCGCCTGGAAAATAACCAATGGTTAGTGTGCTAGGTTCTTTTGGGTTCTGTTAAATATAATATGCGGGATGGATAAACATGATAGTGTTGTATTTCGATTATATTTTTACACGACTGACCAAAAAAGGAGTGTTATGTTTTCAGGGTTCATGTATGTATGTAAGTTTCTTTATTCCACCATTAGTCCTGAACGGCTGAACAGATTTTGATGTGAGAGGACTTGTGATTTGCTGCGAGACTATTTTTAGATTCCTTGCATTTCTCCGAGTGACATAGGCTATGTGAGTTGACAGTTGTGTTTTTTATTTTTTAATAATTAGCTTGTTAGTGCATGTGTTTCGAATATAATCTGGAATAGTATATATAACATAGGGTACTTTTTTTTATTTCTATGGTAACCCCAGGGACAACCCAATCTGGGATCATTAGTTTCGAAAACAGAAAGTTTAACCTTATAAAATAAAAAGGTATTTGTTTTAAAGTGCAAAATTAGTGCTAAAATATGAAACAAAGACCTGAACTTACCCTCATCTTATCAAAGAAGATATAGAACAATATTTTAGGCATAAAGCCGACTCCGAAGATGGTATGCAGAGTCATCATAGCGAATATGAACGCTACCAGAAAAATTTTGCCCAAGTTCTGAAGGTTCCTTTGCTCGTCACTCAGCAAATATAATGCTGTAACAATCAATCCCACTGTTGACAACACTGTCTGAAAACAGACCGCAAATTGTGACAAAATATCACAACTTCATTCAAATACTTGTGATTACACACAAAACAAAAGCGCATGCAAAATGTCCCTTTCGCTAAGCTTTATTGTACAAAATAAGCTTGGCTTAGCTCGCAAAATGTTCACCTATTAGAAAAATAACGTTTTTGCAAAATATATGTATAAAATAAAATAAAATGCTAAAAGGGGGACATTTTGCAAAAGGGACATTTTGCGACCAGGTGACATTTTGCAACGTGACGAACTAAAAATCCTCTCAGATGATCCCCTGAGCCCCCGCGCGTGCTCAGGGGATAATGTAAGAGGATTTATGGAATAAGCCAGGAAAACACAAGTATCTGTATCACTTTTCAATCCTCAAAAAAGAAATCAGTTATCGCAACAAAAGCAACAAAGCAAATCCACCTCAAATCACTCTATACAAATTGCTTGTTTGTTTAAACAATTATTTATTGATTAATCATCAACATAAAAGTTTAAACGTGAATTATAGCCACATTCAATGATGTGATGAAGTCTAAAGTCAATACAGGAAGTGAAACCATAGCAGTTATAAATAAAAGTGGAGAGTTTATTTATTAATATTATTTGCAAAACTTTTGTACTTACATTAACAATTTTATTGATAAAATCTATTTCCTCATCATACTCTCCAATGTCATAGAACACCTTGATCAATATTGTGGCCATGAGCAGGGCTGTTCCCTGAGACACGATCATCGCTTCTCCCACAGTGAACGTCTTCGGATGAGATACAAGACAAAATCTCAGTAACACATTGTATAAATACAACGTGGGGAACGAACACAGAAATGAAAAACTTAAATCTGCAATAGAAATAAAAATTGTTAAATAACATCAACGAAAAATTGTTTACATCACTAATTATTAATAATTAATATGTGAACATATTTTAGAAAAGATAAAGTTTTTGATAAGATTCACTAGGTACTTTGAACTTGATAAATTAAATATTTAAGCAATTATGAGAATTTAGAGTGATGTCTCAATTTAGGCTATTAGTTATGGATTTGAATTAAGTTTTAACCCTTCAATTATGGTGTTTTAGATAACAAAGGTTGTACAATTTTAACACACTACCAGATTCTCTTGGAAAAATGGTTTTTCTTTTTCAGTTTTTTGAAGGCAAATGTCAGTGCAATTTTCAATAGTATTTGAAAATACTTGTCCCTTACCCTGTTCTAAGAACATGTAGACTGTTAGAACAGACACCATAGTTGAGGCAGTACATCCTCCATGTATTGACTCGTTATCCAGCACTACACAGGACACCGAGAGGAACAGTAGAAACAGCAAGGAGTAGACCAGCAGACCAAGGGACACACAAGCTATTACTTTGTACAGTAAGGACACATTACAAAATAATGCATATATACAGAGAATAGCTGGTAATAGAGTACAGCACCACAAGCCATTGCTGTTAACGGGCCTGAAAAAAACATGTTGTTTAGAAAGAACAATAAATTTCAAATTAATGGGTTCAGCCGTGGTTCAGAGACAGACACTGTCTAGGCCTAAAACAAATATATTTTTTAAAAAAAGAGAAAGATTCTCTGGCCGCACTGGCCAGTTAGAAAATTAGAAAAAAGGTATAATAAAAAAAAAGCGCGAATTTAAAATTTGTGAAAAACATGATGCAATTTGTATTGTTGTAGTTGGTAACATAAATGTAGTTCAGTTCTATGTTTTAAGATCAAATTCTATTTTTTGTTATACTAGTTCTGTAAGGGTTGTAAAGTCCTTACACTGATGATAGATGGTGCAAGGGTTGTAAGTCCTTGCACGAGATGATAATGATAGAAATGATAAAGGTTGATTGGAGATGGAAAACAACCGTATCGAGTGAATTGATATATTGCACTAATTTTTAGCTACTAAAATGCACAAGTGGCGAGAGTGCCGCGTAAGCGCATTGTATATTATGCTAGGGTTAAATAACTAAATGAACGGTGTTCCGTACAAGTTCTATGATATGTTATGTTAATTAGAGTTCAACAGTGAAAAGTGAAACTCAGTTCTTTGTATAATAACAGTGCAATATAATTCATCCCAATAGTTAAACAGCTGCATTTTGATTTCTTCAGTCCAGTTACATTCACACCTCCCTTTTTCACATACTTTTCCTCAACATGCTAGTATCACGTTGTACAGAGTTACAGACACAAATATGCAAATTAAAAAGTATAGGTAGGAACTAACCTGGTTTTTATTCCTCCATTTAATAAATTTCTTTTTATTTGGTCATCAAGAATTTTGAAAGGTATCACATATTTTCTTCTGAGATTTCTTGGTAGTGAAATATAGTCACTCCTGATAACTTCAGATTCTACAACTGTTGCTTTCTGTTTTGACTCCATTTGTGATTTAATAAATAAACTACATGTAGTTTTTTTTTAGTTTTTGGTAAATTATATAAACCAATTTATTAAAATGAGTTATCTTGTAACTGCGTTTGATGAATCTCCGAGACACAGATCCAGATTCATGAAAAAAGATCCTAAAACAGGAAAAATGTGACGCAAAATGAATGAGTTATAAAGAAAATCTATCAAATAAAACGCAACAAGCGAGATATAGAGGAAAATTGGAGTATTATTCGAAGAGAATGAATGGTATGATACCTTACCTTACGTGATAATCTTCTCATGATGCACAAATTATGGAAATAATTAGAATAGAAGATTTTAGTTTTGGATGGACCATGGACCTTTGATGAACAGCTGATAGATAGATAGTATGTTAATGTCAACGACGACACAAACGTATGGTTGACAGTTTGATTGACAGTTGACACTTTGGCACGTGGGCTAGTGTTGTATTGCAATAGCCAATAGTTTGCTATCAATAGTTGACCTTGAAAGTCCTTTGATAATATTGTCACGTCACGTGATATATTCGATACTATCCATAGTGAAAAATCAATTAATGTTTGTCAATACTCGATAGTATCGGTACAATGATCGATTTTCTGACAGCAAAATTAAGAAAAAAAATCAGTATAAAAAAGTTTCAACAGATAGCGTTTTATGAAAGCCGAGTCGTAATATTGGCTGAACCTTTATGGTGGGCTTCTTCTTGTCAACCAGAGGCAGAAAAAAAATCACATCAAACAGTTTGACAGTTGCCCAAATAACAATATTGATACTTTTTAATTGTTTTTTTTACTAATTTTTATTTTTTTTTAATGTCAATCCCGTGAATATTTGCTTTTTGTCTGGAACTTTTTCCCTCGCCTTTTAATTATGCGCCATCTATGAAGTCATCTGGAACTATTTTTTTTTTAATTTGGGTCTCGGATAGAGATGGGCGCTTGGATAAATTTCCGGAAGGTAAAAATGGGAAAGAATGGGTAGAATGGGTAAAAATTAATTTATACCCATTTATACCCGATATTATTTATTTATACCGGGTAGAAATTATAATGAAAGTAAATTATCCTTATTCACTTTAAACTGTTAAAATAATAATTAAAGTATAAATATTAGGTATGTTTTGATTATAAGGAAGATAAATAACTAGTTGTTTTCGGTTCAAATATTAAAAAAACGAAAACAACAGATTTAAAATCATATGTATTCAAATAATATTTTGAAAATAATGATGCATATTCAGTATATGGATGTTTCAAGTAGAATTAACAAAAAAGTAGACTAACATTTGCCCGCGGGTTCGCCCGCGTGAATTTCCCACGGGAACAGTGCTTTTTCCGGGATGAAAAGTATCCCATGTCCTTCTCAGTACTTCCAACTATGTTTATGTGAAACAGGAAGATTGGCTGAGTAGATAAAACGTAAAAAGGTAACAAACAAACTCACTTTCGCATTTATAATATTAGTTAGGATTAGGATTTGAACTTCGCAATATTTTTCTATCGAGAAAGTTTTATGCAATCGTGTTTTTGAGAGAGTTAGTAATTAAGTTTGCTGCATTTTAATTTCAAATTCAGTTTTTCATTATTACTGATATTACAGACATTTGTAATAATCTGGCCTAGTACGGCGGGCCATACGATTCGATGATCGCCTAGCCGTTCAATAGAATTCCGGCATTTGGCAAACTTGTTCGTCGCCCCGGCATAACATTCATTGCCTAAAACCAGTTGGCTGCGAATGAGTCAGAACTAAGATATATCTTGTTAGGTCTTTTTGTAACCAAAACGTAAATTGTACACTTTATAAGTATTTTTATGCAGTACTTAATTTAAAAACTGAATAGTACCTTAAACACTTTATTTCTTAATAAATCTTAACGATATATTACAAAATATCGCAATTACAAACATTTTAATTGATATTAATTTTTACCCGGTGTAAATTAAAAATTCCTGGGAAAAAATGGGTATAAATGGATAAATTTCCGAGTCTCGGAAATTTATCGGGTAAATGCCCATCTCTAGTCTCGGAAAATCCCTTATTGCTACTATCAATAGTATACGTGATTATGTAATAATAATACCTACTGTCGATGGGCAGAGGCAGAGGCTATTGCACCGCTGCACAAAACTGCTTGTCCCATAGTTTGACTATCGATAGATTGACCTTGAAAAATAGTCACACTGTCGATAGGCTTAACGATAGTATCGATACTATCGTTCGTAGTCTTATCGAAAGTTTATAAAACTATCGATAATATCGATTGTTTGTTGAAATTTAAGTGTCAATACTATCCATACTATCGATTGTATTGATTAGAAAATATCAATAGTATTAAAAAGCAATACTATCGATAGTTTTCTTTGTCATCAATAGTATTACAAACTACTGGCAATCGATAGTATCGATACTATCTGTGACTAATTTTCAAGGTCACAATACTATTGATAAGACAATACTATACTATCTATCGATAGTCAATTACTGCAACACTATTTGGCACTCATTCATTTTCATCATCTCTCTCATTTTCTTGTTTTTTTTTAGTTGCCGGCCGGTATTTGCTTTGTTTGTTTCGTTTCGTAGTATCAGTGAAAATAATATGATGCTTCGTAATATTAGCAAAGTGATAAAATCTCAGACAGCTAAATTTGGAACAGCTGCTTTGCCTGCGCCACATACTAACCCTGAAATTTTATACACAGGGGTAAGTGATAGGTAGTGCAATAAAGTTTTTCATGACTTGATTTTACCTTCAGTGCATTATATTTCTAATTGAATGCTTCAGTTATTTTAGCCGACTTTGACTTGGGTTACAAGACATTTTGAAGCACCTACCTACTTACCATTCCATTCAATATTCACCAATTTTACCATTTTTAATATAGTTGGGTTTTTACGAAGTAGGAATACAGACAAGCCCATCAGATGATAAGTGGTTACCATTGCCAACAACATACCTACCTAGATCTTGCAGACAATACTGACCTAGAATACTCTTTTCTTCTCCCTTTTTGAAGTAATTTCGAAATAGGTACTACTGTGTACTTTTATTTTGTAGCTCTTCATCAACAATGAGTGGGTGAAGTCGACAGACGGCAAGACGTTCCAGACTGAGAACCCGGCGACTGGTAAAATCATCACTGATGTGCAGCAGGCGGGCAAGGCTGATGTTGACAAAGCAGTCCAGGCAGCCAAAGATGCGTTCAAGTACTGATTCTCTTTTTTTTTTAGACAGCAATTTATTTGTTAATATAAATTTTATTAATGATTTTATAAACATGTGCGGATATTTAAACTTAATATTTCATGTCTCAAGTAGATGGAACTGTTGTCAGGAAACTTGCCCTCTAGTTGATATATCAACAACAGAAATGAGAAATACAATCAATAATGGTCAGTTATATATATAAAATTCCCAAAGGACTAGTCCTGGTTTTTCCATATGTACCAAATTGTTTAAGTAACAAACATACTCACAACTTACATCCAAGCTTTTTCATTTGAAATATTAGTAGGATAAATGGAAAGATAGATAAGATCTTTATTTGTAACCACACTACCTAACCTAACCTAACCACATTACAGTACACACACATAGAACACCAACAATATATACTAACAATGGTTTATATTTCTGTTACTACCACCCTTACCATTATTTCCAACCGTTTCTAAACAATGTATGATTTTTGAACAGATTGGGATCCCCATGGAGGACCATGGACGCCTCACAGCGCGGCATCCTGCTCGGCAGACTCGCCGATCTCATCGAGAGGGACCGAGCCTACATAGCGGTAAGAAATTACCACAGTGTAAGGGAATGTATGAAAAATTAGGTGGTCTGACAAATATTACAGTTATAATATTACTATCTGTTTGGTCTAATGGTTGACTGGTAGAGAACGCCATATGGCGTTAAGCCATTTGTACATAGTTTTGTGCAATATTATGCTGTATTATTTATTTATTTAAAACTTTTAAATAAAATAAATAATACAGGGAAAATATAATTTTCCAAATCCGACCAGTACCTAGTTCAGGAGATTGTTTCAAACTCTTCAGCTTTGTATTATGATAGAAGTATCCTAATCCTTACTAATATTATAAATGTGAGTTTGTTTACGCTTTATCTACTGAACCCATCTTCCTGGAATTTTGCATACACATAGTTAGAAGTTTTAAGCCCTGTTCCCGTGGGAAATTCATGCGGGCGAAGCCGCGGGCAAAAGGTAGTATATAATAAATGTTCCTCGCCGCGTCTGTCTTTTTTTTTATAGAATAGTAGTTTTTATATTTTTTTCTGTTGCGAAGTTTAACGCTATAACTTAAAATAATTGAAAGGACCAATAATTTTCATACAGTTTTCACCTATAGACTTATAATAATTAATGCGAGAATATTTGAAGTGTGAATCAAGAATTTTTATTGTTTTTTACAATATATTTTATTGCATTAGATAAAGATTAGATACAGATGTCAAAAATCTATCATCTAGTTAAATTATTGCCAAGATATACCTTATGGTTTACATAAGTGATTGTGCTTATCATTGTTAGCTCTGCGGAGTCGAGTGATAAGAGTTTTCGTATCATGAGAGCATACAATGGTGCTCAGCCATGTTTATCTGACCTTCTTATCGCAATTTGACTGATGTCGTATTTTCTTATTACATAAATCTGCCAACACTCCACTGCTAATAAATAACAATAAATATTATTGTCATATTTCAAATTAAATTATACCATGTTTATAAATTAGTTTGTAAATTATACCAATTATACCATTATTTCAAATTATATTATATCATCATCTCAGATTCAAGAAGTCCAATGCTGGAAATAGGCCTCTCCCATAGACTTAAAAATAGATCAATCAATATACCTATAATAAAATAAAACTGCAACTAGTCTGTGTCCGTATATAGGAGACTAGCTGTTGCCCGCAGCTTCGCCCGCGTGACTTTGGCTTAGATGAAAAGTCTTTTTGTGTTCCAATCTTCGATTTTTATACGTCTACAGAAAATGCTCATCAGATTAACCAAGTTTTGCTAAGGCGCCATTATTCCGTATATGTTATAGTGTAGCTGGTCTCTTGAAGTTATTCATCAGATGTTCCAGATCTCCAATTTTTATACGTCAGCAGAAAATGCTCATCAGGTCGAACGGTTTTTGCTAAGGCGCCATTTCCATATATGTTATAGTGTAGCTGGTCTCTTGGAGCTTTTCATCAGATGTTCCAGATCTTCAATTTTTATACGTCAGCAGAAAATGCTAATCAGGTTGAACGACTTTTGTTAAGGCACCATTTCCATATTTCTTATAGTTTAGCTGTTCTGTTATGGTTCTTCATCAGGTGTTCCAGTTTTCAAAATGAATTATAGCCTATATGTTGCCCAGGCTTAATAGCTATACAACAAAAAAAGTTTCATTCAAATCCGTCCAGTAGTTTTTGCGTGAAACGCGTACATACATACAGACAGACAGACAGACAAGAAATTCCAAAAAATTTTTTTTGCTTTCTATTGTTCTTTATATGTGTCCTTCTATCCATTTTAGTCAAAAATACTAAATGTACAGACAAAATATTTTTACTGTTTTATTATATGTATAGATATATAAAAAAATATAATTACGATAGGGCCAATAGAAGCTAAAACCTTTTGTTCTAGAATTTTTGTCTGTCTTTCTATCTGTATGTTCGTACGCACATCACGCAATAACTACTGGACTAAATTTGGTGCTTTTTACTGTTATATTGTTGAAGGTCTAACTTAAAATCTGACGTAGGTTTCATCTCGATACGCCGCCGCTTGGAACCTGAGATATAAACTATTCTTATCTACTCTGAATAAAACTCGTAGATTTATGTTTACAAACCCCTTTTATAATACATGGATCATATTTCTACACTTTATACATGAAAACACAATAGATCACATAAACATTATGTAAAGCTACGCGCACTAAACAACCATCACAACCCATTGCTGATGCAGTCTACCACAGACAGACTACTCAAGACTGAAGGGGTTCATACTGCATCTTGGCAGCTTGTTCTTCTTTCAAATCTTCAGTCGGCTAACACGGCCGTTCCTGACAGCTGAACGTCCTCGTCAGCTTGATCTCCACTAGGTTAAATTAGGTCCTTCTGAGTATGAGAGAAGATCAATTGTGCGCAGAGAATTCCGGGCAGACGAAAGGGCGGGAGGGTTCGGTACCGAAAAATTTACCGGGTAAAAAAAATACCGGTAAAAAACCTCGACCCGACACTACGTCTGTCCGACTAACCTAACCTAACCTATACGCAGTCTGCTACCACTGTAGTTTACAACGGGAACTACAGAACCCTGTATATTAAACCTAACTTAATAGCTACAACCACCCACAAACCCAAGGGTCACTTACCAAACTTAATCTTCTGCTCTTCGGATCCAATCTTGAGTGTCTTCGGAAGAGGAGGGGGTTGTTCCCTAAATCACCCAACCTACCCCATGAGATCTCAATCCCCAGAAAAAATACCTGATCCGTCTAGCAGTTCCACTCGGCAACAGATTTCGGCGTCCCCAGGCAGCCACGTTTCGCATCTCACAAGAAACAGTCAAAGTAAAAGGTTTCACAAACACAAATGTTCAATAGTTATTTAACAAACAGGAAATTCACAAATATAACTCAAACTAGTTAACAAGCAAAAAGACGCGAGACCTCTCCGCGTATTAAAATCAAACCGATATGTCAGGACAAATGGCGGCCGTCCGCCATGCCATTCACGCGAGCAATTTCATGCGGCGCGGCCTCCCCGCGCGATGTCCAAACAATACTGAATTCAAAATGGTCGCTCGCGACTGCCGACGCCGGCCGAGCGGGCGACGACGCTACTAATATGAAACTACCGCACGCGCTAGAATATTACGGCGGCGAACGGACAAAACAACATAGATTTTATTACAAACATCCCCCCGTCCCGGTCTGAGAAGCAGACCGCTAGCGTACTCTACGGGAAGGCGGGCGAGAGAGGTCACAGCTCTCCTCAAAATCGAACCGTCGACCAACACCTCAGCCACACGCGGAGTGCCATCTCCGCCAAGAATCAAACGTAATATGCGAGCTCGTCGCCAAAGCAATGAGGGCAAATTTGCCTCTTTTAACAATACTAAATCACCCTCCCTGGGAGGCTCAGTCCTGTCTGTCCACTTCACTCTTTGCTGCAGCAAATGCAAATATTCAAGCGACCAGCGACGCCAAAAGTCCTGGCTCATTTGCTGCAACATTTGAAAACGCGACAACCGATATACGCGTTCGTCCTTCCACGGGTATTCGGGCAGGGCATTCAAAGGCCCTCCCACCAAAAAATGACCAGGGGTGAGAGCTTCCAAGTCATTTGGGTCTGGAGATAGCGGACAGAGAGGACGAGAGTTGAGGACCGCCTCAACTTTACAAAACACTGTGGCCAGCTCTTCAAAAGTTAGAGCCGTTTCTCCGATAATGCGGCGGAGGTGGGTCTTTGCGGATTTCACAGCCGCTTCAAAAATCCCTCCCCAATGGGGGCAACTTGGGGGACTAAACTTCCAGGTTATTCCCCTTTGGGCAGCAATTTGACTTAAACTAGTACAATTTTTATCAATAAACACAGAAACATCCTTAAGATAATTTACAGTTCCTTTATAGTTTGTGCCATTGTCAGACCTAATAAGGGAAGGTAGACCTCGACGCGAAACAAAGCGATCCAACGCGGCGACGAAGGCCTCCGTAGTCAGAGCCGATACCACCTCCAAATGGACAGCCTTGGTGGCCAAACAAACAAATACACACAAATAGCCCTTCACAATACGGGCATTACGAAAGGGAGAAGCCTTGATCGAAAAGGGACCGGCAAAATCGGTTCCAACGCCGTCAAACGGTCTCGAAGGTCGGATTCGATCAGCGGGCAAATCACCCATCTGTGGTTGCATCGTGGATGCCTTCAACCTATAACATGCAATACATCGAAACAGGACACTACGGATTGCTCTTCGGGCAGACAAAATCCAAAATTCGCGTTGCAAAATAGCCAACAAAGCATTGCACCCAGCATGGGCGTTACGAATGTGTCGATCAGACACCAAAAGCTGCACCAAGGGTCCGCCCTTGGGCAACAACAGAGGATGGCGAGTCTCATATGGAAGATCCGCCTTCCGGAGCCTGCCTCCAACCCGAAGAAGCCCATCCGAGTCGATGTACGGGTTCAAACGAGCGACCGCGCCCTTCAACTTAGCGCGTCCGTCGCGCAAAATACGAAGCTCTGACTCAAACCGTCCGGTCTGCACGACACGGACCCAATGCAACAATGCGCTCCGGCGCTCTTCTGCACCTGCAATCGGCTCCAACCGCTTTGCCTGTGGGTTTCTACAATTATGTATGAAACGCTTAATCCAACTGGTAACACCCAGAAGCTTATCCAAGCTGCTATACCGAGCAAGTAGCCAATCCGGCTCCGACGTCGTCTCAGCGACTACAGCATGTACACGGAGCCCAGTCAAACTCAAAGAAGTAACATCTGTCTGACAGACAGGCCAAGAAGTTTCTGATCCCATCAGCCACTCTGGGCCCCACCAGAGCGGGTGTGACACCAGTTCTGGTGCCGTACAACCTCGGGAAGCACAGTCCGCTGGGTTAAGCTCTCCCGGCACATGTCTCCATGTTATATCAATTCCAATATTTTGAATTTGGGAAACCCTGTTTCCAACAAAAACCTCCAAGGTATGTGGGGCCGCGCGCAACCATGCAAGCGCGACCTGGCTATCCGACCAGGCGAAGATGTCTCGTATCTCGACCGTGGCCGCCAGCTCACTGGCAACGTGATGCAACAATTTAGAGAGAAGGTGAGCTCCACTCAACTCAAGCTTGGGAATAGTCAGCCTAGTCCTGATGGGGGCGACCTTGCTCTTCCCTAACAAAAGCGAGACATTGACCCGGCCATCGGCGTCAACTGTCCGCATATAGACTGACGCGGCGTAGCCTCGCTCCGACGCGTCACAAAAGCCATGCAGGCTGGCTCGATATTTCCCGGGGGCAATATTCGACGAGGCAAGGCAATCCGATTGACTTCCTTAATCGATGAAAACAACTCGAGCCAATCATCCAATGGAGGACCAAACAGCGGCTCGTCCCACGAGACGCCCAAAGTCCAAAGTCTCTGAAGAAGACACTTCGCAGAGAATATCACTGGACTGATCCAACCGCTTGGATCAAACATACGAGCTATTACGGACAACACCGTTCTCTTAGTCCAGACTTTTGGTATTTCCAAGTCCACTTGGAATGTGAAAATATCGGTTAGCGGCTGGTACTGCATGCCCAGCACCGCTATCCTGTTGGGATCATCCACATCCTCAAACAGGTGAGGGTTCTGTTGGTGATCCTCCGGGATCCCTTCTAGAACTTTAGGCTCATTAGACAACCACTTACGTAGCTCGTAGCCACCTGTCTTCAATATTTCAATCAATTCATCCCGCAGTAGGAGGGCCTCCTCAATACTTTGGGCTCCGGTGCACACGTCATCAACATACAAGTCACGTGACAGCACGGAAGCCCCACGGGGAAAGCGGATCCGTTCCCGCTCTGCCAATTCAAGCAATGATCTGATGGCGATATAGGGACTAGATTTCAAACCATACGTGTTTGTATTGAGTTCATACACCGTCACAGGATCCTCAGGGCGCTCACGCCAGAGTATCAACTGGAATCGCCTGTCCTCAGGATGTATGACTGTCTGGCGGAACATCATCCGGATGTCCGCACCAAAAACCACTTGATGTCTTCTAAAGTTCAAGATGATGTCAATTATGTCCCTATGCAATTTGGGACCTGAATGCAAACATAGATTCAACGAAACTCCGTTCGAAGTGGGTGCGGACCCATCGAAGACGGTCCTCAATTTGCCTGTTGAGGCCTTCACCACCGCGTGGTGGGGCAAAAAATAATGCTCAGTTGAGCTCCAATCAACTCGAGCCGGAGACATGTGACCCAAATCCTCGTACTCGCGCATAAATTCAATATATTTATCGCGAAGTACGTGGTCACGCTGCATACGTCGCTCCATGGACAGCAGTCGTTTCTCCGCAAGCGCCCTACTTTGCCCTAGGCTAGGACGAGAGGCAACAAAGGGTAACCTAGTTACAAACCGACCGGAGGGCAACCTCTCCGTGGTCGATCGAAAAAGGGCTTCGCACTCAGCGTGTTCCGGATCCATCCTGGAACTCATAGGTGGCTCCTCCACCTCCCAAAACCTTTGCATGGTCTTGGCCAAGGACGCAGATGCGACGACCGGTGGCTCCTCCACGGTGCTATTATCAAACACAGGGCCCATCAGGGCGAAACCAAAGATAGTAGACACTGCCATCAGTGAAGACGAACCCAGAGCTTTCTGAGTACCCAACAAAATCCAACCCAATACGTCCGAGCCCAGGAGCAAGTCCACTGGGCCGGGATGAAAGACAAAGGGGTCGGCCAAATCCAGACCCGAAACCAAAGACAACACACCCGGCGGTATGTCTGTCGAGGGGTGCCAACCCGCAATGGTATCCATTACCATAGCCGAAGTCGTGATCCTCATTGTGGAGGACTTCAGCGAAGAAAAGGTGACAAGTGTCTGGCCCGTCAGACACTTCACTTGTATGCCACCAACTCCAAGAAGTGGCACAGGCGAGTCTTCCACGACTAAACCTAACTGGTGTGCCACTCGAGTGGTAACCAAACTGCTTTGAGCCCCTGAGTCCAACAGAGCTCTCAAATTAATGGCTTCTCCCCCACGACCCCATACGCGGACCACCGCGGTAGGGAGCAGAACCGTCCGCGGCTCTGTCCCAGCAAGGGAGCAAGCTAGTTACGGGCTCCCAACTCTCTCCAAACCAGGGCGCGCCACTGACCCGGATAATATGGCGGGCGAGTGCACATCCCCATCTGAGGGGGGCATAACCCGCGGCCCGGCCATACATATGGTACGGCGGGTGGTACTCCAGCCGTGGGTACTCGTGCAGCGGCGGAGAAAACCGCTGCGGCTGCATGTGTTGGGTATTGGTAACCCGCGTGGAGGGGGTGTCCCCACTCTCACGTCCGATCTAGGGCCCCGCCCATGGGGGCCCTATCCGGGGCCTGGCCAGCCACATACTGGCCACGACCTTGGGGCGCGTGGTCCCGGTCCGCCAAGACCCGCGCCGGTACGCGACCCCCTCCCGAGGGGGTGCGACGAGCGAAGCCGCGTCCTCCGTCCGATGGTGGAGGGCTTCGCGCAGGAGCGCCCCCGCCCATAGGGGACCCCTGCCTCAACAACCGGGGGCCATCCCCGTTCCGGTTCATGCAGAGCATCACGTGGTGCAGCCCACGGCATGCACTGCATGGTATGGCTCTGGGACAGTCACGTGCATAGTGACTGCCCAAACAGTAAAAGCAAAGTTCATGCCGCCTTGCCATGCGGCGCCGATCTTGTACTGGCAGTCTCTGCCAGTCCCTGCATTGCAGCAGGCTGTGGCCCATCCGGCCACATTGCAGGCAGTCCGCGTCCCCCGCGACTGCTGCCGTGGTGTGCAACCCGCACACCAGCTCCACGCGGTGGCGGTTGCCGTCCCTGTTGGGGCTTACCTCTCCATGAGGGTTCCAAGGGCCTACGTTCAGGCGCTCTGGATGGCGCTGAGTCCGTCATGGTATTCTCAGCCGCCCGTGCCTCAAACTCCAAAAACTTCACCAAGTCAGTGAATGTCGGTAGGGTGGTGCTGTCCCGCTCCGCATTCTCGCGCTCAAACCGCGAGCGGATGTCATTGGGCAATTTGCCCAATACAATGTGCACTAGCAAAAAGGACCATTGGTCCACCGGCAGCCCCAGTGTGCGGAGCGCGTTACAGGCCACTGTAACGGGCGTGAGCAACTGCAGGCGCAACTGTGCCCTGTTGGCCACCTTGGGCAGGGCCATCAACTGTGCGGCGTGCGCATCCGCTAACAAACGTAAGTTTTGGTAGCGGGAGTTCAATAACTCCCAAGCCGTATCGTACTGGTCGTCCTCCACCCGGAGGTGCTGGATGAGCGACCGCGCTTCATCCTCAAGAGTGGAGAGGAGGTAGGCCATCTTCTGGGCCTTCGACAAGTCCTGTCGTGCTACGACCAGGGACTCAAACATATTTTTATATGCTACCCACTCCTCCATCCTACCCCCAAAGTGGGACAGCTGAAGGGTGGGGAGCCGACCAGTAACCGCTGGTCCTTCCTGTCTAACAGGTGTGCGAGGGGCTGGTCCGCCAGCCTGTCTCGCCCTTATTGCGGCCGCCGCCTCCACGATGTCATCGTGCAGACTCAGGATCTGGTCCAGGTCCGCCACGTGACCTGCGTAGACCTCCGGGGTAAGGTCGGCTTCGGTAAGCGCCGCCATGGCCGCTTCCGCGTTGTTCAATCGTGAGCGGAGCTGATCCGCTCTTTCCAGTATAGCGGCCTCCCTGTCCTTCCGGGACAGGAGTCCACCGGCCGTCACAAACCATCTCAATTCGTTGGCGAGTGTCGCCTTAGCATTGGGGACCTTCGCCATCGCGTCAAGTCACAAACAAACAAACAAATAAGAAAAGATAAAAAAGGTAAATAAAGAACAAGATCAAGCAACAACACGAAAAACCGCGGTAGATATGAGAATGGCACAAACCCGGAACGCACGGTACAAACCGCAAACAAATACAAAAAGGTTACAAATATTCTTATACAAACAAACTAAGAAAAATCTAATAATTTTTACAAACAATTAATTATTTTTTACAAACGAACAAATAGAGGGTAGATAAACTACGCTCTGCTACCAGAAAATGTGCGCAGAGAATTCCGGGCAGACGAAAGGGCGGGAGGGTTCGGTACCGAAAAATTTACCGGGTAAAAAAAAATACCGGTAAAAAACCTCGACCCGACACTACGTCTGTCCGACTAACCTTTTTTTTTTTTTTTTTTTTTGATTCGCAGGGGGAAATGCCTTTACACACAGAGTGTGGGACTCCTGGGCCGCTAGTCGGCCCAGACTACCCACTAAAACCCCCTGCGGATGCCGTCGGCCGCTTTACAGGGAGGCGCCTCGGATCTATCTAACACAAGGCGCCTCAGCGACTGGCCGGTCTCTGTTATCGGAGACCGGACTCACCATTCTCAGGGGCACCTTCCGACACCTGGAAGACCCCTGCCGCCGGGTGGGACAACCAGCCCCACACTCTACGGCGCTTGCAGGCGCGCAAGGTAGCGCCTGCGTCGCACACCCCTCCGCCGTCTTCTAATAGGGTCCGCGAGGGGGTGGTCCTCGCGGTCCCTTTCTTCGGCCTCCCTCTGCGACATGACAGTCTCGCAGAAGGAGGCCATCGCCTCCCAGGCCCTGTCGCTCTCGAGCATCGCCTTGACGACACTCGGGAGCGACAGGTCCACTCCGCCCAGTGCAGCCGCCAGATCGTGGCGCTGCCCGCTCCATCTGGGACACTGCTCGAGAACATGCTGAGCAGTGTCCTGAGCATCGCCACAATCGTGGCAGACTGGCTCGACCTCCCTCTTGGCCACGCGGTGCAGGTACCCACCGAAGCAACCGTGCCCGGTGAGCACCTGCGTCATGCGGAAGGTGAGAGGCTTGCGCCGCCTCAACATCCACCTCTCCAGAACCTGACGCAGAGCCTCCACTGTGCGCACACCGTACTCGGCCTGCGCCAGGTCCGCCTCCCACCTCCGCATGAGTTCCGCTTGCCCTCGCAAGCGGACCCGCCAGACCATCTCCAGCGAGGGGCGCTCGCCGATTTCTCTCTGGCTTGCCACGAAGTGGTACACCTCGGCGAGCACCTCCGCCACCAACTCCCACGGCGGGTCGCCCGCGAGGGCTGTGGCCGCAGAATACGCCACTGTACGGTACCCCCGTATCACCCTCACCGCAATCGTCTTCTGCGCCTGCCGTAGCAGACGCTTATTATCCGCGGTGAGGGCGTCCACCCAAATGGGGGCACCGTACATCGCCATACTCCGGCATACACCAGAGTACAGCCGCCTCACGGCGTCGCTGGGCCCACCCAGATTGGGCAGGAGTCGGCCCAGCGACGCAGCCGCCTTGACGATCCTCGGCCCCAACTCGCGAAAGTGGGGGCCGAAGGACCATCTTCCGTCGAGGATGAGTCCCAGATATTTCATCTGGGTACTCACCCTCAACTCTTCTTGACCCACCTGGAGGCGCGCCCCTGGGGGGGTCGTCGCTTTCGGGCCCCGCGGAAGAGGAGAACTTCGGTCTTGTCCAAGCGGACCCGAAGCCCTAACCCCTCTATGCGGCCAACCAAAAGGGCGAGACCCGTTTCGGCCAGCCGCGCCGCCTCGCCGAAGTTCGCACCCCGGGACGTGAAGAGAGTGTCATCCGCATAGCAGATGACACCCGTCCCGGGGGGAAGCCGGCACCGCAGGACCCAGTCGTAGGCGATGTCCCACAGGATAGGGCCAAGAATCGACCCCTGTGGGACACCGCACTCGACGCTCCGCCAGAACCATTCGACCCCCCATATCCTCATATAGGACGACGCGTTCCTCCAGGTACGCCCCCAACAGCTCCCGCAGGTATGAGGGCACCTCGAAATACCGAAGTGCCTCCCGTATTACACTGTGCGGGATGCTGTTGAAGGCGTTGGCGATGTCTAGTGACGTCGCCAGGGTCACCTCGCCTTCCCGATCCGCCTCCTCCGTCACCGACCGTAGACGCCTGAGGGCATCGACGGTGGACCTCTCGGCCCGGAACCCGTACTGCACGTCAGAGAGACGCGGTCCCGGGCCTTCCTCCACATGCTGAACGAGGCGAGAGGCCACGATACTCTCCAGGGCCTTGCCGGCCTCGCTCAGCAGGACCAGAGGTCGCACCGCCGAGGCCGAGTCCAGGGGCCGGCTCCCCTTCGGTATGAGGCAGAGTCGGCTCCTCCTTCCACAGTTTCGGGAACTGCCCCTCTCGCAGACAGCGGTTGAGCAGCTCCCGAAAACCCTCCCCGAGGTGCACGAGAATCAGCGCAAGCACCTTCCCGTGCACCCCGTCTGGACCCGGTGCCCTCTTCTTCGTCCGGAGGCGGTCGAGCACCGCCTCCATTTCGACGTCGGTGACGGGAGGCGGATCAGCCTCCACCCGCTCCTCCTCCGCTTCGCCAGGCGGCTGTCGGGCCATCCTTGGGGAGAAAACCCCGAGGATTGCCGGGGAATAGGCCCCGACAATCTCCTCCAGCAGCTGTCCGACTAACCTAACCTAACCTATACGCAGTCTGCTACCACTGTAGTTTACAACGGGAACTACAGAACCCTGTATATTAAACCTAACTTAATAGCTACAACCACCCACAAACCCAAGGGTCACTTACCAAACTTAATCTTCTGCTCTTCGGATCCAATCTTGAGTGTCTTCGGAAGTGGAGGGGGTTGTTCCCTAAATCACCCAACCTACCCCCATGAGATCTCAATCCCCAGAAAAAATACCTGATCCGTCTAGCAGTTCCACTCGGCAACAGATTTCGGCGTCCCCAGGCAGCCACGTTTCGCATCTCACAAGAAACAGTCAAAGTAAAAGGTTTCACAAACACAAATGTTCAATAGTTATTTAACAAACAGGAAATTCACAAATATAACTCAAACTAGTTAACAAGCAAAAGACGCGAGACCTCTCCGCGTATTAAAATCAAACCGATATGTCAGGACAAATGGCGGCCGTCCGCCATGCCATTCACGCGAGCAATTTCATGCGGCGCGGCCTCCCGCGCGATGTCCAAACAATACTGAATTCAAAATGGTCGCTCGCGACTGCCGACGCCGGCCGAGCGGGCGACGACGCTACTAATATGAAACTACCGCACGCGCTAGAATATTACGGCGGCGAACGGACAAAACAACATAGATTTTATTACAAACATCAATATTAATCATCATCCATAGGCAAGGATCCAATGGTTCAATGTTTATCATTCTATTGTCAAATTGGTCATTTCAGATCAAAAGGATAACATTAAGAAAACATTATGACTGTAAATTGTTAAACATCGACTTTTAACATTTGCAACTGAACTTATTTTATTTCAAAGGAAAAGCTCTAAATACTAATTCAGTCATAAATTGGGACAAGACCAGAATATTGAAAATACAACAGACAAGGGACATGAAATCACATTAACATTCGGGAAAGAAAATTGCATGAGCATTCTGGAAAGTAAATCATATTAGCATGCTGAAAAGTAAACAGCATTAACATTCCAGAAAGAAAATCGCATTAGCATGCTGAAAAGTAAATAACATTAACATCCCAGAAATAAAATCATTAGCATGCTGAAAAGGAAATATCATTAGCATTCCACAAACAAAATAGTATTAGCATGCTGAAAAGGAAATAGCATTAACATTCTAGATCGAAAATCATATTAGAATGCTGAAAAGTAATTATCGTTAACATTCCGAAAATAAAATCATTAGCATGCTAAAAAGGAAATAGCATGAACACTCCACAAACAAAATCGTATTAGCATGATGGAAAATCAATAAATAGCATGAACAATCTAGATAGAAAAACGTATTAGCATGCTGAAAAGGATAGATCATTAACATTCTAAATGAAAAACATATTTGCATACTGAAAAGTATAAAGCATTAACATTTCAGAAATAAAATCGTATTAGCATGCTGAAAAGTAAATAACATTAACATCCTAGAAATAAAATCTTTAGCATGCTGAAAGGAAATAGCATTAACATTCCACAAACAAAATCGTATAGCATGCTGAAAAGTAAACAGTGTTAACATTTCAGAAATAAAATCGTATTAGCATGCTGAAAAGGAAATATAACATCAGCATTGACGGAGATACGGATATCAACTGTCAACGGCAATGTTATGACATTAATACAAACAGTTAATAAATAGCTGAAAGGAAATAACATAAGCATTGACGATTCAATATCTCAACGGTAATGTTATGACATTAAAAGAGGCAGTTAATAAATAGCTGAAAGGAAATAACATTAGCATTGACAATCCAATATGTCAACGGCAATGTTATGACATTAATACAAGCGTTTTAAATATCTGAAAGAAAATAACATTAGCATTGACAATTTTATATGTCAACGACAATGTTATGACAGACATTAATACAAGCGTTGAATAGCTGAAAGAAAATAACATTAGCATTGACAATTTTATATGTCAACGACAATGTTATGACAATATTAGAACAGAAAAATCAAATGGTGCCACGATGTCAGGTCAGCGGCCACAAGGTCGAGGCCAATGACCACATTGTCGGGGTAAAGGAATACCACATTGTCGGGGTCAAGGAATGCCACATTGTCAGGGCAACGGCTACGATGTCGGAGCCAATGGGTGCCACAGTGTCGGGGCAATGACCACATTGTCGGGGTCAACGGCCACACTGTCGGGGCCAAGAGCCACCTCCGCCCATGTGTCTTCAGCAGCTCTCTCAGGTCAGCCGGCCAACAGATCGATCTCACACAGGTACCAATAAATGCTTCCGACTCTTTGTCTTCAGCAACTACAAATGCCACATTGTCGGGGCAACGACCACATTGTCAGGGTCAACGGCTACAGTGTCGGAGCCACGGCTACATTGTCGGAGCCAGCAGGTGCCACAAGGTCGGGGCAATGACCACATTGTCGGGGTCTATGGCCGCATTGTCGGGGCCACGGCCACATTGTCGGGGCCAAGAGCTGCTTCTGCTCCATGTTTTCAGCAGCTGCCTCTGGTCAGTTCATCTCGTATGAGCCAGCCAACCAATCGATCTTGTACCGATGATGTGGCGGCGCGCGCATGACCTAGTAGGGGTCACGCATTCCAGAGTACATATTCCCAGTGCTTAGGGAACCTTTACTGACCAAAACAAAACTGTCAACAGAAAAAGTACACAGTTAAGGTTAACAATACGTCAATATTGACGACACAACAACGACAAAAAGCTCCCTCTCTTTTTAAGAATCAGTAATACCTCTGTCAGGAGGTACATTATCCAAATCTCAAAAACGGACACAGTTTCCTCAATGCCCGTCAGTAACTGCTTAGTTAAATTAGAGTGAGCTTCACCAGCCTTTCATAGAAAGTCGAACCTTAAGTAGTTTACCTCAATTTCCAAGAAATTTAAAATAGGAGCCGTTTTCTCCACTCATCTCGCGAATACGCCTTGCATTGCAATGTACTAATAAAAGTAGCTCACCATCCCCAAAAACTGGCGAACTTACCGATATTCGTTAGTTTTGTAATTTCATGGAAGCACACGGCTTTCATGTTCTTTTCTTACCACTCGGCCTTACTGACCTCAATCAGCTCAAATAATAATGAAGGAGTTTCCAAATTCTTTGCGATTAGTTGTAATCGCCGTATCAAGCCATACATTATATAGCGCTAAGACGAACAAACAGGATTGCTGATAGTTGGTGCACTTTTGTTCTAATTAAACCGACAAAACCTCAGTTACACATTTCGATTGTAATTTTGCATTGGTAGATAACTATCGACAACATTACATACGTATGTACTAAGTACTAAACGTTACGTGGTAAATTTATTTCAATTAATAAGGTCTGAAACCCCAAAAATAAATTTCAGAATAGATTTACATGAAACCTAATAAAAAGATCTTTTAAATCAATATGAAAAGGTGTGAAAAATCGAACACCGCAATCTACTGATGACTTTGGAAATTAATCCGCCAAAACAACATTATTAAGTTTCAAATTTGTCCATGATGATCAGTCATCCATCACTAATGATCACCCAATCGTTCAACCACGTCTTAGCATTACAATGTTAGCAATTTACCTCTGCACACAAACAAATCACATTTAAATCTTTGTTTAAAAAGTAAGAATGTTTCGATCTTACTTGAATCAAAGAAAGTACACCAACAATCCTGTTCGTACCGTCAACGAACAAACATCACGAAGATCCTATTAGACTTCGTCCATAGTCCTGTACCGACACACCACGATGATGGTGGTGGCGTGTAGCTTCCAGCGCAAGGTTGTGATGGTGAATTCAAAAACAAACGCATTTTACGGGTCCCGTCATGTGTTAATATCCAACCACAACTATTGCAAAACTTATTTGTATGCAACTATGCATACAAGCCCAAATTGATTTTCATAATAATTGAATTTGTCAATCTCAACTCACTAACCAACATTTACATTTTTTTAAATATTTTTTTTTTATTTCAAAATAAGTAACATGAAAAGTGCGCTATAAAATAAAACTACTAAACTACTAAAAACCATAGAAAAAATAAGAACATCGTACAGCATGAAAACAATTGAATCGCGATGGTCACGAAAATTCAAATAATTAAGAAAAACAAAACACGTTCCATTTTTCCAAGGAAAAAATTGATGCGTGATTTGGCGCGGTTTTAATATGAATGATTCGTATCGCTCTTCTGATCTTTTCTACTCTGAATAAAACTCGTAGATTTATGTTTACAAACCCCTTTTATAATACATGGATCATATTTCTACACTTTATACATGGTAACACAATAGATGACATAAACATTATAAAGCTACGCGTACAATCAACCATCACAACCCATTGCTGATGGAGTCTACCACAGACTACTCAAGACTGAAGGGGTTCATACTGCATCTTGGCAGCTTGTTCTTCTTTCAAATCTTCAGTCAGCTAACACTATAGTAAATTACGCGCGGACGAAGTCGCGAGCACAGTCCAGTATATACTATGTTGGATATATATTGCAAAAACCTAATTTACTATACCTGCGCCCTGGGGCTTCGTTTCTGTGGGAATTTCGGGAAAAAAAGTACTATTCCCGGTATTTTTCTACCCATGTACCAAACATCGAAATCCGTCCAGTAGATATGTTTATTTTGTTTTCTACTCAGCTAAGCAGCCAGGAGTTGGCCACGTGTGTTGTGGCCAACTCCTGGCTCTGTCTATCCCGTCTTTTTGTCGAGTCATAATGGCTATTAAATTAATTTGAACCAGTATTTGGCCACGCTCTCTACCTCGTAAGGAAAGCAGACGTGATACAGTTACTATAAATAATGTGCAGAGTCTGGAGACCCTGGACAACGGCAAGCCGTACACGGCGGCCTACTACGGCGACCTGGCCGCCACCATCAACAACCTGCGCTACTACGCGGGCTGGGCTGACAAGAACCACGGCCAGGTAATAACAAACAATAATAATAACAGTGACAGTAACAATATTTATTTATTTTTCCCTACAATTAATATTGAATACCTAGTCATCTAGATCGTAGCTATTATGTACGTACTCTTGAGAAAGAAACATTATGGCAAAGGGACATTTTGGGAATGGTACATTATGGACCTCAACGCGTAAGCGTGGAGGTTCATAATGTCCTTTTCCCAAAATAACCCTTTGCCTAAATGTCCCTTTCCCATAATGTTCCTTTCTCAAAATGTCCCGAGCTTCGAGGCAAACAGCAAAATTCGAGCACATAAGTACTTTTAAATTCAACCATAATTTTACTGTGTATATATTTTTTTGTATTTGTGTTTTGAATAAAAATTTAATTAATTCATGCAGGTTGTGCCTGCCGACGGAAAGTACTTCGCCTACACCCGCCACGAGCCAGTCGGTAAGAGACAATACTGTATACCTTGAAAAAATATATGAAACCAACGCACTCTAATCACCTGCACTCACACAGACATAAGTTGCTGATGCACGCGCCACATGCTTGTCTCATTCACACACACGCACACTAGTCTCGTTCG
>CM031568.1:12374232-12424232 GCA_018467065.1 Ephestia elutella | reverse complement strand
TTTATTCGCACATTCTGTTAAGTGGGCGAATTGCATACTACTAGTTCTTAAAGAGGTCGGTTCGCACGCGATTAAAATTCATCCGTGCGAAACGCCTACTAAAAAAATATTATTATTGAAAGTGGACGTTTCGCACGTTCGGGCGAATGAATTTCGTGCGAATCAATTACTAAGCCACATATTCTTGTGAAAAAAAGAGAAGGCAATAAATCAAAATGGCTACCTTGAAACTCTTCGCGTATAGAATCCAAGTACATCATAGTGCGTAGCACTAAGAAAATATACACGATTAGTCTGCTATGGTAACTAACGCAGTATATTTTTCGCACAAAATGGAAGTATACGTAATTGGAAAATATACGCGATAAAAACGTAATAACCATGTATAGTTTCAAAAAAAAGTTTAGTAATGTAGAATTTGAAACTATACGCGAGCAGTCCGAACCTGTGCGTACTGGCCTTGTATAATTTCAATATACGCGGTAGTAATATGAGGGTTCACAAAGGAAAGCGGTAACCGCTACCTGTGGACGCCTGTAACCTTTTACTGGTATTTATACCTCACAATCAAGTAGGACAATCTGGCGGGAGAACAAAATTAAACTATTCATTTTGTCGACATTGTTTAAAACAATAAATTTCGATGATTGAGCCCTAAGCATGCAGGCCTTCTTTTGCACTTCTTTTTTTACATCAAACTTTTCTAGCATTAGAAGCTACAACAAAAATGACTTGAAAATAACCTAATGTCCTATTCCAGGTCATCAAGCAAATGAATCCATACATGAACGTGCTGGCCCAAGAGAACAGAGTCTGCCCGGAGACTGAGGCCGTGTACGATGACCAGTTCTTCGAGGCCCTGGACGGAGTAGCCAATGCTTTGGACAATGTGGATGCCAGGATCTATATGGACCGCCGCTGCGTTTATTACAGGAAGCCACTACTGGAGAGTGGAACGCTTGGAACTAAAGGGAACACGCAGGTAAATTGATGATTTGGTTAATATTGGGAATGTTTAGTGGAAATGTTCTAGCCTCTGTCCCGCAAGGAAAATAGACTTAAATATTTGTATGTTTGGTTGATGGAGAGCAATCACATGACTGTAGAATATAGCATGCAAAAATACTATTCTTATCTACTCTGAATAAAACTCGTATATTTATGCTTACAAACCCTTTTTATAATACATGGATCATATTTCTACACTTTATACATGGAAACACAATAGATCACATAAACATTATGTAAAGCTACGCGCACTAAACAACCATCACAACCCATTACTGGTGCAGTCTTCCACAGACTACTCAAGACTTAAGGGCTTCATACTGCATCTTGACAGCTTGTTCTTCTTTCAAATCTTCAGTCAGCTAACACGGCCGTTCCTGACAGCTGAACGTCCTCGTCAGCTTGATCTCCACTAGGTTAAATTAGGTCCTTCTGAGTATGAGAGAAGATCAATATTAATCATCATCCATAGGCAAGGATCCAATGGTTCAATGTTTATCATTCCATTGTCAAATTGGTCATTTCAGATCAAAAGGATAACATTAAGAAAACATTATGACTGTAAATTGTTAAACATCGACTTTTAACATTTGCAACTGAACTTATTTTATTTCAAAGGAAAAGCTCTAAATACTAATTCAGTTATAAATTGGGACAAGACCAGAATATTGAAAACACAACAGACAAGGGACATAAAATCACATTAACATTCGGGAAAGAAAATTGCATGAGCATTCTGGAAAGTAAATCATATTAGCATGCTGAAAAGTAAACAGCATTAACATTCCAGAAAAGAAAATCGCATTAGCATGCTTAAAAGTAAATAACATTAACATCCCAGAAATAAAATCATTAGCATGCTGAAAAGGAAATATCATTAGCATTCCACAAACAAAATAGTATTAGCATGCTGAAAAGGAAATAGCATTAACATTCTAGATCGAAAATCATATTAGCATGCTGAAAAGTAATTATCATTAACATTCCGAAAATAAAATCATTAGCATGCTAAAAAGGAAATAGCATGAACACTCCACAAACAAAATCGTATTAGCATGATGGAAAGTCAATAAATAGCATGAACAATCTAGATAGAAAAACGTATTAGCATGCTGAAAAGGATAGATCATTAACATTCTAGATGAAAATCATATTAGCATACTGAAAAGTATAAAGCATTAACATTTCAGAAATAAAATCGTATTAGCATGCTGAAAAGTAAATAACATTAACATCCTAGAAATAAAATCTTTAGCATGATGAAAGGAAATAGCATTAACATACCACAAACAAAATCGTATAGCATGCTGAAAAGTAAACAGTGTTAACATTTCAGAAATATAATCGTATTAGCGTGCTGAAAAGGAATTATAATATCAGCATTTACAGAGATACGGATATCAACTGTCAACGACAATGTTGTATGACATTAACACAGACAGTTAATAAATAGCTGTAACATTAGCATTGACATTTTTATATGTCAACGGCAATGTTATGATATTAATACAAACAGTTAATAAATAGCTGAAAGGAAATAACATAAGCATTGACGATTCAATATCTCAACGGTAATGTTATGACATTAATAGAGGCAGTTAATAAATAGCTGAAAGGAAATAACATTAGCATTGACAATCCAATATGTCAACGGCAATGTTATGACAGACATTAATACAAGCGTTGAATAGCTGAAAGGAAATAACATAAGCATTGACGGAGATACGGATATCAACCGTCAACGACAAAGTTTGGCATTAAAACAGGCAGTTATTAAATAGCTGAAAGAAAATAACATTAGCATTGACAATTTTATATGTCAACGACAATGTTATGACAACATTAGACCAGAAAATCAAATAGTGCCACGATGTCAGGGCAGCGGCCACAAGGTCGAGGCCAATGACCACATTGTCGGGGTAAAGGAATACCACATTGTCGGGGTCAAGGAATGCCACATTGTCAGGGCAACGGCTACGATGTCGGAGCCAATGGGTGCCACAGTGTCGGGGCAATGACCACAGTGTCGGGGTCAACGGCCACACTGTCAGGGCCAAGAGCCACCTCCGCCCATGTGTCTTCAGCAGCTCTCTCAGGTCAGCCGGCCAACAGATCGATCTCACACAGGTACCAATAAATGCTTCAGACTTTTCGTCTTCAGCAACTACGAATGCCACATTGTCGGGGCAACGACCACATTGTCGGGGTCAACGGCTTCAGTGTCGGAGCCACGGCTACATTGTCGGAGCCAACAGGTGCCACAAGGTCGGGGCAATGACCACATTGTCGGGGTCTACGGCCACATTGTCGGGGCCAAGAGCTGCTTCTGCTCCATGTTTTCAGCAGCTGCCTCTGGTCAGTTCATCTCGTATGAGCCAGCCAACCAATCGATCTTGTACCGATGATGTGGCGGCGCGCGCATGACCTGGTAGGGGCCACGCATTCCAGAGTACATCTTCCCAGTGCTTAGGAACCTTTACTGACCAAAACAAAACTGTTAACAGAAAAAGTACACAGTTAAGGTTAACAATACGTCAATATTGACGACACAACAACGACAAAAGAGCTCCCTCTCTTTTTAAGAATCAGTAATACCTCTGTCAGGAGGTACATTATCCAAATCTCAAAAACGGACACAGTTTCCTCAATGCCCGTCAGTAACTGCTTAGTTAAATTAGAGTGAGCTTCACCAGTCTTTCATAGAAAGTCGAACCTTAAGTAGTTTACCTCAATTTCCAAGAAATTTAAAATAGGAGCCGTTTTCTCCACTCATCTCGCGAATACGCCTTGCATTGCAATGTACTAATAAAAGTAGCTCACCATCCCCAAAAACTGGAGAACTTACCGATATTCGTTAGTTTTGTAATTTCATGGAAGCCCCACGGCTTTCATGTTCTTACCACTCGGCCTTACTGACCTCTATCAGACCAAATATTGCTCAGTCAGTTGCCAAAATCTAAAACTAGTCTAGCGATTAGTTGTAATGGCCGCATCAAGCCATACATTGTATAGCGCTAAGACGAACAAACAGGATTGCTGATAGTTGGTGCACTTTTGTTTCAATTAAACCGACAAAACTTTAGTTAATCATTTCGATTACAATATTGCATTGGTAAGTAGATAACTTATTCGACAATATTGAAATACAAGACATACGTGTGTACTATACCACTAAACGTCACGTGGTGAATTTATTTCAATTAATAGCATGCATGATGGCTATCAAATAATCACTGCCTTTAATTAAGGTCGAAAACCCCAAAACTAAATCGCAGAACATAATTACATGAAACTTCATTAAATTATTTTTTTAACCATTAATCATATAAGTGTGAGAAACTATATCGAGCGAAATCAATCCGCCAAAACAACAAAATTAAGTTTCACATTTGTCCGTGATCATGATCATTAGTCTTATCATCACAATGTAAGCAATCTACCTCTGCACACTAAACAAATCACATTCAAACCTTCGTTTGAAATGTAATAATGCTTCGATCTTACTTGAATCTAAGAAGAAAGTACACAAACAATCCTGTTTGTACCGTCACCGTACAAATCACGAAGTTCCTAAATAACTTCATCCATAGTCCTGTACCGACACACCACGGACTCTGATGGTGGTGGCATGTAGCTTCCAGCGCAAGGTTGTGATGGTGAATTAAAAAACAAACGCATTTTACGGGTCCCGTCATGTGTTAATATCCAACCACAACTATTGCAAAACTTATTTGTATGCAACTATGCATACAAGCCCAAATTGATTTTCATAATAATTGAATTTGTCAATCTCAACTCACTAACCAACATTTATATTTTTTTAAATATTTTTTTTTTATTTCAAAACAAATAACATGAAAAGTGCGCTATAAAATTCAAACTAATAAAAACCATGGAAAAAAATAAGAACATCATACAGCGTAAAACTAATTCTTAAAAAAAAAACAATTGAATCGCGATGGTCGCGATATTTCAAATATTTAAATAAAACGCGTTCCATTTTCCAAGGAAAAATTATCCGTGATTTGGCGCGGTTTTAATATGAATGATTCGAATCGCACTTCTGATCTTATCTACTCTGAATAAAACTCGTAGATTTATGCTTACAAACCCTTTTTATAATACATGGATCATATTTCTACACTTTATACATGGAAACACAATAGATCACATAAACATTATGTAAAGCTACGCGCACTAAACAACCATCACAACCCATTACTGGTGCAGTCTTCCACAGACTACTCAAGACTTGTTCTTCTTTCAAATCTTCAGTCAGCTAACACTATATTATATGTATATCTCGCGACAACTTCATTGTAATGTGTACCATACTTATATGAAACTAGCTTTTGCCCGCGGCTTCGCCCGCGTGAATTTCCCATTGGATCAGTGTTTTTTCCTAGGATGAACGGTACCCTACTTCCTTCTCTGTACTTCTATCTATGCGAAATTTCAGGAAGATTGGTTCAGTAGATAAAGCGTAAAAAAGTAACAAATAAACAAACCAACTCATTTTTGCATTTATAATATTAGGACTGTCACGAAAGATTGTTTGTTCAAAAAACGCGTCTACGTTTCCTTGAAAGGCCGGCAACACTATGATCCCCTGGTGTTGCAGTTGTCCATGGGCAGCGGTGATCACTTACTATCAGGTGACCCGCTAGCTCATTTGCCGCCTTATGTTATAAAAAAAAAGAAATGCAATCTGGCGTCATTGCCAGTTCTATTTTTAAGCTGTGAAACAAACTTTTGAATATTTTCAATATTTCCCGTATCGGTCTGTACGCTTATAAACAACTTGACTGACTTTGAAAAATCGGTATTTTTTTATACATTATTCCTTGCCAATCAACAATGAACCATATTGTACCTAAAACGCATAGATATTTATTAATCATCTCTATTTCCCAGGTCGTGGTCCCATTCCTAACCGAGTCGTACAGCTCATCGCAAGACCCGCCAGAGAAGAGCATCCCCATCTGTACCCTGAAGAACTTCCCCAACGCCATCGAGCACACCCTGCAGTGGGCACGCGACGAGTTTGAAGGCCTGTTCAGACATGCTGCCGAACATGCTGCCAGATATCTGACCGATCCTTTGTTCCTGGAGAGGACCATGAAGCTGCCGGGGTCACAGCCGCTGGACGCCTTGGAGAGTGTCAGGGTGAGTTGCATTTATTATATCTATATTAACTTTGGCCCCGGAAACCCTCGAAAACAATACCCGTATTGCAAAATTGGTAAAAAATTGTCGGCCATCTTGGGTCAACTTCCCCAACGTCATCGAGCGCACGCTCCAATGGCGTGTGACGAGTTTGAAAGCTTGTTCAGAAATGCGACATAACATTAATTAAATCTGCTAATAGTTAGGTCTTGACCTCAAGACGAAGGAAAAGCTTATTTTAATATTTTGATTTGACGTGAAATATATTTTTTTATCTGTATCTTGTCGACTGTTGCATTAGATCTGTCATTTGCATTCTTTTTTGGTCAACCTTCAGAGCAATAACTTTAGTTATTGTTTTGAGGGTCAACCCTTCATGTGTGACCCCAGACGGGGCCTTAGTTATAGATGAAGGAAAAAAGAATAGACATGCATGACATTCCTACAAAAATTCGTGCATGCATACCTAAAGCCGGCGCCGATAAAGGATTTGGCACAAAGATGGCGGCCTGCGCGTACTAATAATAGTGACAAAACATGGCGACCGGCCGCATAACTACTGTTTGTATATAGATTGTTATGCCGGGTATAGTCTTTTTTACTAAGTCTATGGTCTTGACCCAACATCCTTCTAAATTCATCCATAAGAAAAGCCAATGTGGGTACATTAAAGCAGCAGCTCATGTCAGAACTTCAGGATGGTACCATCATCGTCTTAGCTTAGTAGCAAATAGAAGAGTGACTTTCAACGGCGCCGGCGGGGCGGCCCCGGTGACGGGGCCATTGGAAAAAAAATTTCCAACTGCCCCGGCGGGCCCGGATTTTGCGTTGACGGAGCCGTTGGAAAAAAAAATTACCAACGGCCCCGGTGTGTTTTTTAAATGGGACAAATTTTAATGGGACAAAATTCTACAAAAAATATTTTAGCTTCTACTGGCCCCATGAAGACCCCTCAGTTTTTTTTTCTAAAAATCTTCTATGTACAGACACAGACCAGTTATAGTTTTATTTATGTAGTGATAATTATCTTGTTAATTGTATACTTCCCATCATGTATAAAGGTCATTGTTAGGGTGAGGAGGGGGTGAAACTTGCGCATGGGTACGACTGACGAATCAATCGCGCGCGCTGGATGAGACCCGCCCGACTCACCGCATAGACCGATATATGGCCTACCGCGCAGCTTAACCGCCAGCGGACTTTTTACGTGACGGCAACTATATATGTAGTGATAATTATCTTGTTAATTGTACCTTCCAGCACGCAATAAACGAGCGTCCGCTGAACTTCGACGACTGCGTGCGGTGGGCGCGCCTGCACTGGGAGGCGCAGTACTCCAACCAGATCAAACAGCTGCTTTACAACTTCCCCCCCAACCAGGTAACTCATCAAAGTCAAAGTCAATTTTTTTTATTGAAACTTGGCCTTCAAAGAATGCTCTTATTCACGTTGATAACTAATTATTTAATCATAATATATTATGTCTCAAAGCTACAAACTACTAGCATTTCGGAACGACCTCCATCACTTTTCTTATCGAGTGTGTTATTACTAACACTGGTGTCAGATTTGATTCAAGTCGCCTAAAGGAATCTGATATACGACTACCGCCATCTAATGGCAGTAGCCTCCACACTAGTTAACTAAACAGCCAATGTGCAGGTTTCCTCACGATGTTTTCCTTCACCGGAAGCAGGTAGTGGTCGATAAGAAAACCACTTCATGTGACTCACCAACATGTTAACACTGGTGACGGCGTCGTGGGCTGGCTCGTGAGGTTATCTTGATTGAGCTTTGCGATAGCTGACCCACGCGTCAACTCGTGAACGGGTGTTGCCAGGGAGAACTGGTCTTCTCGATTCCCATATATCAGTGTCTTTAAAGGCCAAGTTTCATAAAACTTCGTACTCTGGGGAGGCTTGAAAGGCCGACAACACTCTTGTGACACCCCTAATGTTGCAGTAGTCCATGGGCAACGGCGCTCTATGTTATTCACGCTTTATCTACTGAACCAATCTTCCTGAAATTTCGCATACACATAGTTAGAAGTACTTAAAAAGCCATAGGGTATTTTTCATCCCGGGAAAAAGCACTGTTCTCGTAGGAAATTCACGCGGGCAAAAACTAGTAAAAAAAATAAAGTGATTTGACTTTAACTTTGCCAACCAGCTGACCACATCCGGCGCCCCCTTCTGGTCCGGGCCCAAGCGCTGTCCGGCCCCGCTCGAGTTCGACCCCAGTGATGATCTGCATCTGGACTACATCATGGCAGCTGCCAACCTGAGGGCTGCGGTGTATGGCATACCCAAGTGTGAGAATAGGGAGTGCGTTGCCAAGACTGCGGCTACTATTGAGGTGAATATTTTTTTGTTACCTGTTTAGTGAAAAGAAGTGTTTTTTTAAATGAGCTGAAAAATAGCACGTGCTCCGTTAGCACACATTATTCAGATTTTACTGTTCACATTCATACTTGGTTTTTAGTTAGTTGACGTCATAAAATTATTTTATTTATTTATTTAAAACTTTATTGCACAAAATTTAAAAAAAAATTATGTACAAATGTTGGATTTAACGCCATAAGGCATTCTCTACCAGTCAACCATTAGATCAAACAGAGAGTAGTAAGGTGGTGCGATAAAGTGCAACGCGATATATACTTAACTCATAAAATATAGACGTAATAATAAAAATTACTTAAAGCTAAGGTTACCACCGCCTCCAAAGCGCAAGTGAAGAAGAGGCGGCGCAACAAACTCCAATGCTACATTTTCTCCAAAGACGTCACACTACTATATTATATCAGTGGCTAGTAAACAAATCTTGAAAATCAAATTTGAATGTAATAGTTGATCGACTTGAGGTATTCAATTTACATATGCGTGCTAAGTGTGTTAACTGAAGGACGACGCAATATTATTGTTACAGTACACGGCGATAAATAGAATGATCCTATTTACAATGAGAATAACAATATTTTGTAACATAGATCTTCATTTTTTTTATGACAATGACCCAACTTTCGATTCCAGGTGCCAAAGTTCAGCCCCAAATCCGGCATCAAGATCGCAGTAACTGACGCTCAGTTGCAGCAGACCAGCGACGAGATGGACCAGGACCGCGTCAAGAACATCGTGGGCGAGTTGCCTCCGCCCTGCAAACTCGCCAGCCTCAAGATCACCCCCCTCGACTTCGAGAAAGACGACGACACCAACTTCCACATGGACTTCATTGTAGCCGCTTCTAACCTCCGAGCTGCCAACTACAACATCCCACCAGCTGACCGACACCGCTCCAAACTCATCGCTGGCAAGATCATCCCGGCCATTGCCACCACCACCTCAGTGGTAGCCGGCCTCGTCTGCCTCGAACTATACAAACTGGCCCAAGGATTCAACACGTTAGAAGTCTTCAAGAACGGATTTGTGAACCTCGCTTTACCTTTCTTTGGATTCTCCGAGCCAATCGCTGCCCCCAAAAATACATACTACGATAAGAAGTGGACCCTCTGGGACCGGTTTGAAGTGAAGGGCGAGGTCACCTTACAGGAGTTCCTAGATTACTTCAAGAACGATCATAAGCTGGAAATCACTATGCTTTCGCAAGGAGTCTGCATGCTGTATTCGTTCTTCATGCCCAAGGCTAAGCGACAGGAGAGGCTCAATCTGCCCATGTCTGAAGTTGTGACTAAGGTTTCCAAGAAAAAGCTGGAGCCCCACGTGAAAGCTCTGGTGTTCGAGCTGTGCTGCAATGACGAGGACGGCAACGACGTGGAAGTGCCCTACGTCAAGTATACTCTGCCTTAGTAGAAAAAAAAATTACACCACACCGATTAAGAGCCCAAATTTTAAAAGTATTTTCTCGGCGTGGCGACCCCGGGTTTGTGCATTTTGACGCATTTAAAAAAGCATAATAGCCATTCCCGCTGAGGCTCACGAATTTCATAGAAGGGTATTTTTAAAGATTAAGGATTTTATAACGATCGCCGGCGGACTGTACAGTGATAGAAATACTGTGTGTGTTTTACTTTGTGCTTAGAACACGCTTTTGTCTAATATCCCGTATATTTATAGTAGTTATAAATTATTTGCTCACGTCTTTTAAAAAAACGCGCTAGATTTTTTTTTCGTGATATTGAAATTATTTTACACCAAATTTATCGGATATTTTAATGTTCAAATCAGATGGGTCTGTATATGGAAAGAAATAAATAAAATTGAGCATATTGTAGTTTCATTCTCATGTTTATTACATGTTTCGTGTACAAAGTTTGGACATATTACGATAATCTCACTAATCCTGGGTTACATAGTTACTGATATAATTAAATTTAAAGTATTTCAAAGGGATAGTGGAATAATTAAGTTTAAATTGTAAACATGCAAAAAAGTAAGCGTAAAGGGACTTATATTTGGCGTTACACATATTATTCAGAGGTTAGTGTTTTAGGTTACCAAAACAACAGTAACATTTACAAGTGCAAGAAAACTGAATAACTTTTCAAAGAAACTAGATGAAAATTAAATATTTATCACCTTTCTATACAAACTGTAACATCACAACTTGTGTAGACGGAAAAACTCTTGTTGTATATTTCTTTCAACAGTTATTATTAGTTTCAAGAAGGTAAATGATAAGCTAAGCTATATTCTACGCTCTTCTAGTATAAGAGGCCAAGATCTTCTGGGTCGCTGAGCCATCGAAGTATTCTACTACGCTCAGTTGAAGAAACTAATTTAGATTTGGGGCAAGTTCTCAAAGGGATAAAAAAGATTAGAAATACTTCATGAATAAAATTGCAGCACCAAGATTTATTTACCGTTCTATCTTTGCCTATATTTCTTTTAAAAATTCATGTAACATTATAAGATTAAACTTTGTAAAATTAAAATAAGGTTTAAAATGAAATCGCACAGAGATCAAGAAACGCGTGACTAGAGTAATTATTTTTTAGACGAAATATCGAAATAATTGTGACGTGCGCGAGTTATAAGAAACTTATGATTATTTAAAGCAATGAATTTAAAATATTTTTAATAAACTTGTATTTATAGTGCACAGTCATTAAATATAAATTATATTTAAATAGTCATGGATTAAAAAAATACAACCGTTTCGTAACAAATTCTTATTCTATTTTTCACAAGCTTTTATTTACTTCACTCGTCCCTGTGTCTGCAAGTAAATTTATAAAAGCTTCCAAAATGGATTTTTTTTAAATACTACTTTTGCTTTTTTTTTCAGCATTTTCTATCTTTAATTTTAATTTCCATAGAAAACTTTACCGCGCCGACTCACATTAAAATTACTCGGTTCAAAAATAGCCAATAATATTTGGCTCGTTACGTATTTTGGATTACGCCAATGCAAATAAATTACCTAAAAATTAATACTAAATATTTAAAAAACCTTAATTCTAACTTGTGATAAACAATTTGCGACCTTGAGGTCTTACACGAGATACGCATTTCCAATAGGCACTTCAGCTTCGGAAGCAAGTGGCATTATGATTTACAACCGTTACAAAACTTAAATTAATTTTGAACTTAATTGTACTCGCAATAAGAGTCATTTTTGAAGCATTATCATACCAGGTAATATACTGGCGCTTCTCGTTTCTGTAGGCCGCTAACAATTAAAAAAAAATAGTTTTCTTGGAAGTGAAGGGCCATTACCACATAGTTTTTTTTTATAGAATAGTTTCGTTTAAAAATGCAAATATAGTTTAAATTGACGTTAGATTTTACTATTTTTTTGTTCAAATCCAGATAACATAAGAATCAGAATATACTTAGTTCAAATTTACTTCCGATTTACATTTTTTTTTCAAATCCCGATATAAGTATTACATACATAAATAATAATTAATATTACAGAAAATATTAATGTAAATAAACTAAAGAAACTTGATAGAGGTGATGGCAGCACTGGAAAAAGCGCGGGAAACAAGATGGCGGCGGACGTCAGCGCCACGGCTGGCGCTGCGGGCTTTGCACAAAGCGAGTCGAATTCAGGTTCTCCGTGCTAAACGTCTCTGTAATCAAAATGTGAAAATGTCACTCAAAGAGCAAAGAAGAAATATATACAGAATGACTTGTTACTAGATGTGTAAAAAAAAATCGCAGCAGCTTAGGCTCAAAATGAGCAACCAACAGCAATCGTAAACTGAATTCATAAATGTGAAACAATCCAAATGTATTGTTAGTTACACCAATAAAAGTACAGGCAAACAAATATTAAAAAATTTAAAATTCTACTGAGCAGAACCTAAAGAATATTTTGAAAAAGTGAATGAACTGGCAGTACATTAAGACAAGACAGATTCGTGCGCATGCCTACATTCACAAGCTGGGAACTTTCACAGCGATGTTACCAACATTAAAATACAAGTAGGCGAGTTTTCTTTATTACAGGTATGTACTAAGGCCATAGACTTTGTACAAAAGAATAGACCCGGCATAACAATCTATATACAAACAGTAGTTATGCGGCAGGTCGCCATGTTTTGTCACTATTATTAGTACGCGCAGGCCGCCATCTTTGTGCCAAATCCTTTGTCGGCGCCGGCTTTAGGTATGCACGATTTTTTGTAGGTATGTCATGTCTATTCTTTTTTCCTTCGTCTAAGACTAAGGCCCCATCTGGGGTTACGCTTGAAGGGTTGACCCTCAAAGCAATAACTAAAGTTATTGCTCTGAAGGTTGACCAAAAAATAATGCAAATGACAGATCTTATTTGACAGTCGACAAGGTACAGATAGATAAATATATTTCACATCAAATCAAAATAAGCTAAAGATACTAGAATGTGACACTTGACACTACATATTAAGCCTGTAATTAATGAGTTTACTACATCAACAAGCTAATTATTAAAAATAAAAAACACGACTGACAAGTTTTTACACAAAAAGTACATACAAACATATAAGTAATATACATTTTTGAAATCGCCTTTTAAAGCCCTTCAATTTGATACCCCACTCGATAAGATTGATCAAATTTAATTTTTTTGGTCTGCTATTTATCGCATATATAATCCGCCATTTTGTTTTTATGATGACGTCATATAGCCTATGTCACTCGGAGGAATGCAAGGAATCTAAAAATACCCCTCACATCAAAATCTGTTAAGCCGTTCAGGACTTATGGTGGAATAAAGAAACTTACATACATACATACATGAACCCTGAAAACATAACACTCCTTTTTTGGTCAGTCGTGTAAAAAAGTATAAAAATGAGTAAAAAGGCGGATATTTTGCGAATGAAATTTAGCAAGCATCAAATCTGGCATTTGCTAAAAACATCAGATTTACATGTATCTACATTTTTGAAACTATAGTATGAAAGCTCGCCTACTTTAGTAAATACCGCACAGAATTTGGAAAAAGGACTTAGAAGTGGCAAAGATTCGATATCTTGTCGCCGCCTAACATAAGCCGCGTTGGACTGAAGCCCCTTAGATCACTTGCAAATACTCAATCGAATTTAATTTCCGATGGAAATTGAATTTTTAATTACTCATTGCTATATAAGTACACATATAAACGCTCTATAAGCACAATATAAAGCTGAAGAGTTTGTTTAAACGCGCTAACCTCAGAAAATTTTGTAAAGAGGAGCCCTCAATTTTTTTAATGTAATAAGATAGCTATATTCACGAGGATAGCTATAGGCAATTCAGAAGCCGGGAATGCCTACGAGAGCGAAACCGCGGAACACAGCTGGTTTTCATAAAAAAAAGACAGTAAATGGCACTTCTGTCAGGCTTATTCCAATTTCTGTGGTTTACCGTATTGAGAGCGAGACATTGGCGAAGATGGAGGTCGCTTGACGCGCACCGGGAACGACCCGCTGTGGCTTTGGGTCATTATGTCCCTGTCGAACATTAGGGAAATTTGAAAAGTCCCTAAAAATGGGGAATAAAACTGCGATGACGTCACACCAGCGGGCAGCATTAGCGTAACAAGAGTATTCTGGATATTACGACGGGTCAGTCACGTGCTGCATTATGTCAGTGGTAATGATAACCCATGGAACTAATAACACATGACAAGTGTGTCTGCCGCCCGGGGCAAGTGCTGATGTACTCTTTTCTTTCTTATCGAGTGTGTTATTCCTAACACTGGTGTCAGATTTCATTCAAGTCACCTAAAGGCATCTGACATGACTTTTACTACACACACAATTTGAATACACACTAGTAAACTGAACAGTCAGCCAATGTGCAGGTTTCCTCACGATGTTTTCCTTCACCGGAAGCAGGTGGTGGTCTATGGGAAAACCACCATACATGAGTCAGATTGGTCTACAAACTCATGTGGCATAGGCAACGGCGGATCCAGGATTTTTTCTGCGGGAGGGGGGGGGCACAAGAACCGTGGCGGACTATGCATGTTAGGGGGGTGCAACAAATCGACATCCGTCCTAATGCTGTTGCCGCCCGCCTTGAAACGAATCCTAAAGATTTGCTCGTTTTGCACGTTTCTGTTATTTTTTACACTGTGGGTACACAAAAGCAGTCGTGCCCTCCCCCCCTTCCTCTAAATCCTAATGCGCACAGCGAAGCAGTGGAACTCCCTGCCTGCGTCTGTGTTCTCGAGCACATACAACCTGACTCTCAAAACCAGAGTGAATAGGCTGCTTCTGGGTAAGCTCGCTACATCGTAGACCTCATCTCTGTCCTCGGACAAGATTGTGGTCAAGAGCAAACCCATAATGCGAAAGTGAGTTTGTTTGTTACCTCTTCACGTTTATTATTATAACATAGGGCGGCAAACGAGCAAGCGGGTCACCTGATGGTAAGCGATCACCGCTGTCCATGGACTACTGCAACACCAGGGGTATCACAAGAGTGTTGCCGGCCTTTCAAGAAGATGTAGACTCGTTTTTTGAAGGTTCCAATGTCGTATCGTACGTTTTATCTACTGAATCAATTTTAATGAAATTTCGCGTACACATAGCTGGTAGTACGGAGAATAAATCCGCTACTGGGCACAGGAGCTGATGTACTCACAAGGCGCGGTGCGAGGCGGGGCGCGGCGCGTGCGCAGCTCGCGCGGCCTGCGCGCGCAGCCGGCCGCGGTCGGCCGCGATCATGCTGCAGCGCTCCTCGGCCGTGCTAGCCACGAACGTGTCGTGCAACGAGTAGCACGCGGCGGTTATCTGTAACGCGACATGTTTGCTATTATGCCGAGGGACCGGACAAGGTACAACAATTGTTAAAAATATGTAATTTTATGATAGAATCAATTAATTAAACACATTTTGATACTTTTCAGCACGAGTTTATTCTCCAGAACTAATTAATTCGAGTTCAAACTTTTAGGGAAAGTCCATTTTCTACGCGTGACGTCATATGAATGTACGTTTAGTTATGGGCGTTCTGCTATCGTCCAAAAATCGCTTAAAAATGTGAATTGTTTTTTTTGCTATATCTTTGGAAATACTTTGGTTATGGATGTGATTCTTTAACGGATGATTCTATTAATGTGAGATATTTCAAAGAAGCATCAAAAAAAAGAGTTGTCCGGTCCCCTGCTGGAATTTGTTTTATATTTTGATTTTTTTTACTTTGATTGTTTTGATTTGTTGGTTGTTGAAATAAAGAATTGGTATCCACTTGGCAACATTGGCGATTAACGTAATATGATATCTAGCTCATTTTGATTGAATCAAATTACATATTTTGATGACTCAAATGAAATGACACTAGTTCTCACTGCATTGCACGAAGCAAGAAAGAACTACATGTTGCGTGTCAATTGTTGCCTAGAGGATAGGAGACTCTATAATGATTAAAGATCCGAATCATTTAACATGTGGCATGCTCATGCTCAAATCTCACTACATTGCACGAAGCAAGAAAGAACTACATGTTGCGTGTCAATTGTTGCCTAGAGGATAGGAGACTCTATAATGATTAAAGATCCGAATCATTTAACATGTGGCATGCTCATGCTCAAATTTTAATCTATGACAATAACAGTTATATTTTTATAAAATTAGTCAATAAATTTTATAAGTCGCAGAACACATTTGCATGCACTCTTAAAAGTTAGAAATCAATTATTTAATACATGCCATGCATTGTCTAAATATTTAAACGACTACTAGATAATAAAAATAAATCATATAAATTGACGAATAAACTGCTAATAGAATGCAGACATTCTTAAGAAAAGAGAAATCAAAAGTACCTATAAATAAATCATTTATCAACCAAGAAAAGTTACAAATAATTGCTGGAACCCTGTGTTAAGTAAAAACTTGTGTTACGGGGACTCCTATACTCCTAACCATAACCAGAGTGTAAATAATATAATAAATAATGCAACAAAAATACACATACATAAGACCCAAAAACACAAAACAAGCCAAAGAAAAATTATATACATTAAATTATGCAACGCGAAAGTTTGAAAGCGATTATAGGAAGCCTGCATATCATGCACAAGCAAAGAGACACCCAAGCAGCCCCGACCTGCTGGATAAGCCTCCTGTGCAGGTCTACGTCAGCGCCGCGGATGCCGGCGCGGTCCTGGTGCAGCTGCAGCGCGCACAGCAGCGCATCTTTTATGGTCTGTACGGTCGCCTGCACGCGCTCCGTGCGCAGGAGTCGCCGGACCAGGAAGCCCTTGGCATACGCTACGATTTTGGTCGCTGCCTCGCGCTAAAACCCATAGTTTTTCGTAAAAGCTTTGGAATATATCTTTAGGAAGGATAAAAGTTGATGACGAGGAAGGATAGAAGGATCATGGATATTTATTTACAGATGAAGAAGACCTGTTGTTTCATATACATAAGTATATATTTATTATACTGTGTTACTTAATTTATTTATATGGAAAATTTTGAGACAGGGATTTTGTTGTTATTTTTGATGCAACATCTAGGGTAAAATAATACCATATATTTTTTTTTCTTTAAAAAAAATCTCGATTGTTTTTTCTGAGCTGAACAACTCTATTTGTTTAGATTTTCTTATACAGTTAAATTCAAAATCATTAGCATTTCTACTGGTGAAAGTACTCATGAATAATTTTTTTTGTATCGGACAGACTGATAAGTACCTATCTCAAAAATAATCAGTAGTTCTATATCATTTTGGGCGAGTAAGTATTGTAAATAAAATAGTATGGAATAGCTGTTTTTTTAGATTGCAGAGTTGGTTTGATACTTTTGTATGATTTTGTCGTTTTGTATTTGTTGCTATCATATTCATTACTACCTTCACCAGTAGAAATTTTGCCAATTATTTTGAGGAATTCACCTGAATATGTAATCACGCAAATTCAAGCCTATTTCGCTTAGGACGAATACCTTTGCAGAAGGAACAGGGAGTGGAATGGCAAAAGCTGGTGCATCGAAAGGAAAGATACAGAAGAAACAGATCACAAAACGTAAATAAAAATATTATCACCAATGTAAGTAACCAGAACCACATAAAATCTTCTATTTTTCGAGTAGTGTTAGCACTGGCGTCAGAGATTTTTCAATGGCATCTGACATGATTTAACTGCACAATAATAAATTAACCCTCTTTTCATCTAGCTAGCCTGTAGCGTGCCAAATAAATTGGCCTGTGAGTAATGGGGTTATGGCACACTTTTGTGTAGGGCGAGGCTCGATGTTCTAGAAGTAACACTTTCCCATGAGGATTTCTAGTATATCGAATCTCATTCCGTGCACCTGTCCGGTGTTCGGTTTGGCCAATGGCCATGATACGAGCGCAGGTCGCCTAGACTATCATGGCAAGTCTTTCGGATTTTCCTTCCCGTGGTTGCTGCCTGTTATTGGTCTGATTCCCTCAGAAACAGACGTAACAGAAACCGTCAGACGAACCCCCTATCCTCTGTCGATAACCTCTTCCCCGATCCCGTCTAAACCTCCCATCCTAACTCCCGCTTCCCTGATCCTATACCCAATAGTTCCCAAAATCCCAACATCAGCGACGGATTCTCTATGGACAAGAAGTCGTGGGCCCTTCATCGCTAAAATATGCCGATGCTGGGCGGGGGGGGATGTCCACCTGCGTGTTTGTGCCGTGCGCGGTGACCCGTAATGGTCGAAAAGGGGATCCTGGTGGTTGAGCTGCGGCGGGGTAGGGTGAATTTTTAAACCCTGCTAAAGCAACACACCTCTTTGGCCCTGGATTGACATAAAACGGGAGGACTTTGCTTAGCTAGCATCGTTCAATCGGCTGCGGTGTCCAGTCTGATGGCCGCCAAGCGAGTGCCCGGGGTTTGTTGGTCGGCAGTCGGTGGTGCTCGATCCCATGGCCTTTGTTTTTTGGGCGATGGAATTTAGTGCCGCGCCGACTCGTGCGGTTGACTCTCTCGGGGCGCTATACCCCAAAGGTAACACTGACACAACCCGAGGTTGTGTCCCCGAATGAGGACTCGGTGGCGGGTGGTGAGCCTGAGGGGTGAAAACATATTGACACGGTTACATGGATACCACAATTAAAAAAACCCAACCACACAACTCTCCCTCGGGTGAGGAGAAACACACGGACGTGGCTCCTGGCCCGTCCGGCAAACACGTCAGACAAATGGGTCCCACGAGGTCTGGGATCCTACTGGAGACCTGGCAGGAAGTGACGCGGCGCAAGGGGAAGGGCAACCGGAACCAAGCAAAGCGGTCGCAACCTGCATTGGTCCAGAACACAGGTAGGCGGTTAAATAGACACGGCAATCTGTCGTGCACCCAACGCGTAACGAAACACAACGTCTCGCACCCGTCTAATACACGTGTTGCTCGCGGAAATGAGACGAACGCGCCGTCTACCCAATCTACACTCGCATCTACCTCTTCGGAGGGCAGACGTGAGGCACTACTCGAAACCCCGCAAGGGGGATCGAAACAACATCCCAAAAAGGGAGGTCAACATCCGCGGAGGCAGCAACAACGGCCGAAGAAGCAGCAGTCCGGCCCAGGACAGCAGCTGAAGGAGCCCCTGCCAAAGCAGAGTACTACTAAGTCCCAATCTTCCAAGCGCGCCCGTCTTGACGACACCATCTCCCCCAGAGGTGAGACGAAGAAGGTGAAGCTAGACACTGCGCAACGCAAGAGCGGGACCACATACGCCGGCGTCGTCCAGACAGACCTGCAAGTGGCGGTAACCACGGCCAACAGGTCGGATCTGAGCCCGGACGAGCTCGGAAATATACAGGTGAGCATAGAGGAAAAGCTCATGAACCATGTCCTCGACCCGGAATCGGTGGTAGTACCGGTATTTGGGGGTAAGCCCGTCATCGCAGATGGCGTGCTTAGACTCATATGCCTAGACGAAGCTACCAGATCCTGGCTAGAGGGTGTGGTATCTGGTCTTCCTGCCGCCTCTAACAAGCAGCCGCTGTCGGTAGTATCCCAAAAGGACCTACCGAAGAAAACGAAGTGCGGCATCTTCCTACCGGCGAGAAGCGGGACGCTGGAACAGCTACACACCATGCTCCACCGCATGAACCCCTGGGCTGGTGTGGACAAGTGGACGCTCTTCAGCTCCCAAAAACAAGACACCGGAATCTTCGTCAAGGTAGGGGTCCCTGACGACTTGATTCCGGTCATACAAGGACGCGACCGATGCCTGGCATTCTCCCTCGGGTCGGTGTATCTGCAGATACCCAACGAGGGCAGCGACAAGGACCAGGTCATCGACCTAACAGAACCTGGGGAGAAATCCGCCACTGCGCCTTGCGCTGAGGCAGGACCCTCAGGCCAGACTGACACCCCGAAGCCGTCCTCGCCGATTATGGCCGGCCCCACCGAGAATCCCTTGGTTGGGGCTACGGCGACGACTGGCACAGCCTCACACCAGAGCGACCCCGCTGACGACGACGTCCTGGAAGCGGAGCGGCGCCTGGCACAGATGGACTGCGGGGGAACGAGGGGAGGGGACGAGAACAGTGTTCTCCTCTCGAACTTCCGACCCGGATGACTGAGGTCATCCAGGCAAACCTCCAGCACAGCCAGACCGCGACGGCTAACCTGCGGAGCCAGCTGGAGAAACACAGGACCATAGCCCTAATCCAGGAGCCGTGGATTAGAGGAAATACCATATGTGGCCTTAATAACATCGGAGGTAAGCTCATCTATGACACCACTTGCACTTCGCCAAGATCATGCATATACTTACCCCGAAACTTCAATGCTCTGCCATTAACACACTTATTTTCCAGAGATCTGACGGCCATCAGGATCTCTACAAGTGACTACAAAAACCTACCTAATACAGTGATAGCTTCCGTGTACCTTGCGTCGGATACGGAAATGCCCACTCGTGAATTCATGGAACTGGTAAGTTACTGCGACACTCACAACCTAGAGCTCATCGTCTCGACCGATGCAAACGCACACCATATGCTCTGGGGCTCGGAATCACCCAACAGCCGAGGTGAGGAACTCGTAGACTACCTCCTCCAGACCAAACTCAACATCATCAACAAAGGTAACAAACCAACCTTTATTACTAAACGAGCTCAAACTATTATAGATCTCACCTTAGCTACAAACATTATACTTGATCACATCTCGGACTGGCACGTGTCCGACGAAACGTCATGCTCGGACCACAGATGGATCAAATATCAGCTAAACCTCACCATAACTACACCGACGCCTCGCAGAAACCCAAGGAAAACCAACAAAGTCGCATACAATAGACTGTTGGAAAATCACCTGGGACCTTCAAAAGAGGTGTCGGAACTTACAGACACCGCATAGGTGGAAGAATATGCAACCGCAATTTCACAGGCTGTTTGTAGCAGCTATGAGCAAACCTGCCCCCTAAAAGGCTCCTGTTGCTCCAGAGGGGGAAACCGACTCTGGGGTCCAGAACTAGAAAGGAGGAAGGAGCAGGTTCATAGTCTTTTCAACAGAGCGATAAACACCAGAAACGACTATGACTGGGATAACTACGCTAGGGCGCGCGCTACTTACAAAAAGCGAATTAGAGCCTTTAGCCGTAAATCATTCTGCAAATACTGCACCAACATCGAATCCACCTCGGAAGCTTCGAGAATTAGAAAGGTTCTGGCAGGAGAACCTAAGAAAACAATTGGTACTCTCAAAAAACAGGACGGCAGCTACGCCACGACAAAAGAAGAGATTAGCGACGTCCTTCTCAACACTCATTTCCCAGGCTGTCTAAAAGACCAGCAAGACACGACCTGGACAGAGTCAAACTACCAGCCGACGCAACAAGACTGGACTATAGCCCAAGAAATAATCACACCAGATAGGGTACAGTGGGCAATCAACAGCTTTCAAATGTTCAAATCCTGGTCCTGATGGAATCTTCCCAGGTCTACTGAAATGGGGAGGTGATAAGCTCATCGAACATTTAATAACTTTGCTAACGGCATGCCTAGCCTATAGGTATGTCCCCAAACAGTGGCGCGAGGTAAAAGTGGTTTTCATACCAAAACCTGGCAAAACAGACTACACCAGTGCCAAATCCTTCAGACCTATCAGTCTGTCGTCTTTCATGCTCAAGACTCTCGAAAGACTATGTGACAGACATATCAGAGACACGGCACTGATCAGCAAGCCCCTACATCCAAAACAACACGCATACTGTGCGGGAAAGTCAACGGAATCAGCACTACATGAAGTAGTAGTAACAATAGAATCCGCAATACAGGACAAAGCTATATGTCTTGGGACCTTTATAGACATTGAAGGTGCCTTCGACAAAACAAGATTCGGCTGTATGATCGAGGCCTTAAAAAGACACGGGGTCTCGGACACCGTGTCAGGATGGATATCAAACATGCTGGAGCAACGCAACATTCAGTTAGAGATATGTGATTCCACAAAGGTACTAGCTACCAAAGGATGCCCACAAGGGGGCGTTCTCTCCCCCCTTCTCTGGAGCCTGGTAGTGGACGACCTTCTGAAGCAACTGAATGAAAAACACTACCTCACTATTGGCTATGCAGACGACCTAGTGATACTAATCACAGGACGCTCTGCCAACACAATATGTAGCCTCACCAGAAGTGCACTACGTATTGTAGAGTCATGGTGTAGAGAACACGAACTATCGGTTAACGCTAGTAAGACGGAACTGGTGATGTTCACCAATAAAAGACTACTAGGAAACTTTACTCCACCAAAGCTTTTTGACACAAACCTGAGTCTGTCCAGCGAGGTAAAGTATCTCGGTGTCATTCTGGACAGCAAGCTGAACTGGAGTAAGCACCTAGACAACAAACTTGAGAAATCAACAATAAACCTCTGGCACTGTCGTCGAATGGTAGGCAAAAATTGGGGCTTAGCCCCTAAGATCATGAAGTGGCTATATTTGACGGTCATACGTCCGGCGGTTACTTATGGAGCCCTAGTTTGGTGGTATAGAACCACACTAGTCACAGTGCAAGATAAACTACAAAAGTTTCAAAGGATGGCGTGCCTTGCTATATGTGGTTGTATGAAGACATGTCCCTCAGCAGCCCTGGAGGCCATCCTAGACATCAAACCACTACACCTGCATATTAAACAAGAAGCACAGGTGGCCGCAATGAGGCTACATACCTTGGGTATGTGGAAAAGAAACACCCCAACGACGCATACACGCATTCTATCAATGGCCCTGGACACGGCAGATCTGGCTGGCTCCATAAATGATAGGATCGGCAAACAGTTCTTCTTTGACAAGAAATACAACATTCAGTTACATGAGGAACCCTGGGACAGCTCGGGGCCCGAAGAAGTGAGAGTATACACCGACGGCTCAAAGACGGAAACTGGTGTGGGAGCAGGTGTTTTCTCTCAAGACCTCAATATTCACTACTGCACAACTCTGGGGGTGGACAACTCCATTTTCCAGGCGGAGTGTGTAGCCATCACTCATGCTGCGGTAGAAATCACAAGGAAAAAGGTAACAGACATGTCTATCCGTATCCTGACCGACAGTGCGGCTGTCCTCCTCGCCCTACGACGTGCCCAGGTTGACTCAGCACTCATACTAGAATGTCATAAATCCTTGGATAACTTGTGTAAGTACAACTCAGTTACCCTTCAATGGATTAAAGGTCATAGCAACTCACTAGGCAACGATGCAGCTGATGAGCTGGCAAGAAGGGGATCGAGCCGTACCCCTGTGGGACCTCTGCCGATGGCCCCGATCCCTTTCGCGCAGGTTCGCTCCTGGATCCGCTTGCGCAGCAGTGAAGAACAATCCCAATTATGGCGAACCCTCGACACATGCCGGCAGGCAAGGGAAGCACTTCCCGAATGGGACAGTCGCTTCTCAAAACGTCTGCTTAGGCTACCACGAAGGTATTTACGCATTATGATTGGCATCATTACTGGTCATTGTACACTAAATAAACACCTTTACACCCTAGGTATTACAGACAGCCCACTATGCAGGGCATGCATGGAGGCTGAAGAAACTGCAAGCCACCTCCTTCTGGAGTGTCGTGGCGTTGCAACTACAAGAGAAGAGTTCCTGGGAACCCAGGGACCATGAGCGAAGCCTGCCGTACACCATCGGCGGTTCTTCGCTTCCTAAAGGAGCTGGGCTGGCTCGAATGAAGTTCCGGCCCATCCTCCTCACGCAAAAAGGGCCCAAACTGGAGGCCTAATTGCGGAAAAGTGTCCTCGATAGAAGTAAGAAGTAAGGCACACTTTTGTAATAGCTTTATTAGCTCTTAGGTGCAAGCCGCCCTTCTTTTAATTAAGAAATCAAATAGATACTCAGTAAAACAACAATATTATACTTTACATAACTATTAAGCCGAAAGGTATGAAATAAAAAATGGGACTTACTTCTTGGGCTGTAGGCTGGACGCGAGAGATTTCCTGCTTCATTTGTCGTTTATTAGCATTTATCGATTTATATAGAGACTCCTCCATATTCCTGATAGCAGCATCGATGTTGGAGTTACTTAAACCTTTTAAAGGAGCTGGAGGGCTTGCTTGGCCATTAGAAACTTTGCTACCAGACTGCTTACTTCCATTTCTTTGGAGAGAAATTGCATCGTCACTGTTATCAGAAGGAAAAGTTACGTTTAGATCAGCAAATGTGTCGCTCGTTCGATCGGTAAGGAGAGGTTCGCATTCTCGGTCTGTGGAGTTGCTCGAGTCGTAGTTCAGCCTTCGTGAAGCAATTCGTTGTGAAGGAGAATGAGTTCGCGTGCTCGAACCGTCTGTGTTGCGAGGCGATTGTATTTTGGTACCATTTTTAGAAACACATTGCTTCTTTAAACTCCCTGTAATATCTCTACTTTTTTTTAACACATCATTACAGTGGTTTATGTAGTTGTGTGTTTCAGTCAAAGTGGATGATACTGGGCTGTTTGTTATTGTCTGATCAGGGGATTTCTGATTGATCAACTGACTTAGGCTCACTAGCCCTTTGTCTGATACTTTATCTACCCAGGCCTCTTTAGCTTCTATGGGTGATTTGGGGCAAATAGTCTTCAGCTGTTTGAAAAGCAAGTTGTTTTGCTCCTCAAAAACTTGCTGAAGTAAAAGCTGCTCCCTCTTCTGCTTTTCAATTAAAGTGGCCATTTGTGCTTGTTGCTGCTTCTGTATCTTCTCATAGAGTTCCTTCACTTTAGTAGCTGGGTCCTCAGATCCCGAAACTAAAGGTTTGGTTGGAGATGCATCTTTCTTTTGTAAAGTATTTTTGGGTGAAGTTGTTTCTTTTACAATTGGGCGTTGTGATGTAACAGAAGTAGAATTCCTGACTGGGCTTGGAGGTATCTTCACAACTTTTTGAACAGACTCAGACTTAACCATCGTTTTGGAGACCATGTTACAGCGGCGCGGCTTTTCTTGGGCTACCGATTTAGATCTAGGTGCATTGGGAGAAGTTTTCTTGGCTGGTGATGTTGTGCCTTTTGCAGTTAAATTCTTGTTAATTCCGTTTGGTTTAGGCACACTCTTGTTGAGTTCCAAGGCCATTGATGACCATTTGACTTTAGCTGACTCCAAGTCCCAGCTTCTCCTTTTCTTATGTGGAGAACTGAGGTTTGACAGAGATTCGCTCATGGATATGTTTGTCATCTCAATCCCTGTATTTAACGATTGCACCTCGAGATGGGCCAGAAGCTGTGGACTCGGTTCCAGTAAAGTGTAAGACCGCTGCCTTATAAGCTTTGAACTTTTTTGTGATTCTGTTAAGCTTCCAGTGTGTAAGTCATTCAAAGAGCCAGTAAAGCTCTTAGAACTCAGTGAGGATGGTCCATCCTGATTCAAAGTTGGATATGATTCCAAAATATTATCAACAAACTTTTTCACAGAATCCATGACAGCTTGATTTTTTTGGACTGCAAATTGGTTCTACATCAGTCAATTGTTCTTTTTCCTTAATTTTTTAGGGGATTCACAGTCACGTTCTGGTATTTCAGTTTGGGAGGTATGCTGGATATTTGTCTCCAGACTATTTCTATTAGCCCCAATGAGATCTAGTGTTAAATCCATAATTAACTGAGATTCTACTGGTGGGTCTTCACTTTTTGGTGATGATGTTATACTGCAATAATCTATTAAATGTGGCTGTACCACAGTTGAGAGTTTAGGTGACTCAACAACTGATTTTTCTGGAGATGATGTAGGGCATTTACTGTCAATGGCAGCTTCACCAGAGACTGGTTCTGACACCGACATATCTGGAGCATCAACCATTTCGTCACTGTCTTCAGAGTCAGTTTCAAGAGTGTACGGTTTGAGAAGTTTAATACGTTTCTCTACTTCTCTTGCAAGAAGTTTATAATACTGCATCTCTTTTCTGCATTCCTTTGATAACTGGAAAACAACAAAGTTTAGTATATTACTAAAATACTACACACATAACATTTTAAATGTGTCTATCACCTTTGCTGGCAACTTCTTAATTATACCTTGTACCTTTAATAATAATAATAATAATTATTTTAATTTTGTTCCTTAATTGTACCTTTCTCCCTTAGGGGGAGGGGTAACTTAAAACTAAATTGAAATAAAACCAGCCTTTCTGACAATTAACAATTTAATTTACAAAATAATTTACAATTAACCGCAGGGCGTGAGTCTGTATTAGTTCGCACCGTAACTTTACCCGTAATTAGGTAGAATCAAACCACACTGTCCTCGGAGTGATAGTCCACAGTGCAGAGGGGACGGTGGTGGTGGCGTAGGGGATCCAACGCAGCTGAAGATGGCAGCTAACAGTCTCGCCGGGTAGGTATTCTGCGAGGACCGCAGCCAGAAGAAGGAACCCTGGAATCCACCAGTTCGGCAATTAGAATAATGCCTTCACATCTAACTACTGTGACATCACCTTCCAAGAAGCAGATGGAATGATTATGATATCCATGGTGATCAATGATGTGGCAGATAATTAATTTTGATGCTGAGATGAATTGAAATGAATAGGTAATTAGGAAAGTAAATCAAAATTAGGTTAACGAAATAGATGTGTGGGTACTTGATCTAGACCTACGGTTTATAAGACATAAATCTAGGATCAGTTCTTAAAATCTATTACAGATAAAGCATAAAGCTTTTTTATACACAAAAAATAAAGAAACAATAAGGCACAAAACATGAAATATAGTAAAATATCAAATTTAATATTTTCTATGCAGGTAAGCAAATAATAAATTCCGCCAGACTAGCTTTAGGATTTATCTGTTTAAAACTACGAGAAATTTGCAACACTCACCCTGTATGTCGGGGAAACACTTCACAAAATTAATAAATATGTAATTTTTCTATAATATATAGTAGTAGTAGATATTATTTTAAATAAAGAAAGACAATGATTACGTGTTAAGCGCACGTAATGCCACGAAGTTAGTGCAAGAGAATGTCTTACTACGTTATAAGAGACGGGACTCCCATACAAAAAGGTGTCCGATACAAATGTCAAAACGGAGGTACCGTACCGATAGTGACGCACTTATGCGAGGAACTGCAGGTACGAATGAGATGTAAATAGTCGGCCATCGAAACGCTACTCCGTTTCATAGATCATTTTTCTTCCTTTGAAGTTGCGACCACCTGCATTCGCCGATCGTGACTTGAGAGCGCAGCCGCAGACCGTAGCAACTAAGTTTTCTTAAAAATACGGATATCGAATAATAGATTTTTTTTTGTGAGAATTATTTTGTGAAAATAGTTAATAAGTATTAAATTAAGAAATAATAAGAAATAATTGTAACAATCCGTTACATACCCCCCTTTAGGTTAGGATTTTACTTATAAAATCCACTTACTTATTGAATATTATGTGAGTTTGAAATCTTTAACGTGCCATGTGCCTATGTTTTGACCTGACATGTCTTCGAGTTCATAAACAAGTTTAGATTTTTTTCCTATAATGCGGCATTTTATGAATTTTGGGGCTAACTTTTTTGAAAATCGGTTATCTTTATCGCTCTGATAGAAGGTTCGTTTCCAAATAACATCACCTACATTAAAATCAACATTTCTACGACGCAAATTGTATGTGGTGCTATTTCTAGAATGTGATTTAATTAGAGATAACTGAACTTTGTCAAATATTTTATGTAATGCTCCCAAATTTTCCGCGTAACCATCTCTAGGAGTAAATATAATTTCATTTTCTAAGTCGGAATCAGTGTAATGGGAACCACAGCTGACCAGTTCTCTTCCGTAAACTAGAAATGAAGGTGAAAATCCAGTCACTTCATTGACAGCGCTGTTAAGTGCGAACTGTATTTTAGGTATGTTGACATCCCAAACCCTATGATCGTCATCAATGAAGGTAGATATTGATGTAATTATCGTTTTGTTGTACCTCTCGACTGTATTTATTTGTGGAGTATACAACGGAGTGTAAAAAACATTTGGGATGTTATAAGTTTGGAATAAATTTTTCATAGTTGCACTAATGAATTGCCTGCCATTATCCATGAGAACAGTGCTAGGAATTCCATGGATTAAAAAGACTTTTTCTTCAATTGTTTTAGATATAATATCAGCCGTAGCACGACGAATGGGAAATAGCAAGCAATATTTGGAGAAACAGCATGTTACGACTAGTAGAAATGTGTTTTGCTTTCTAGAAACAGGCAAGGGTCCCATGAGGTCCATACTTAACATTTGGAAAGGCCGACTACAGTCCTTGGGTCTTCCCATTGTACCGAGTGTAGAATGATTGGGGTGTTTATGAGAAAGACAAGTATCGCAATTAGTTACGAAATTTGCAACATCTTGATGCATGCTTGGCCAGAAGTATTTCAGACTGAGACGTTTATGCGTCTTAAAAATGCCGAAATGACCAGCAGTAGGCTCAGAATGGTTTTCAGCTATGATGTCTTCTCTAAATTCTAAGGGAACCACTTCCTTCCATTCGAATTCACGTGTTAAAGGATTGAGAGACTTCATATATTTATATAGTTTACCGTTTTTGACACAGTAATTTAAAAATGATGTCGGAGATTTAAGGCAGCCCTCGCGCAAGTTTAAGAACCAAGAGTCGTTGGTTTTCTGAACATTGTCAGAATCACCATCAATGGCAGAAATAGGGACTGCGCGAGACAAACTATCTGGAACCACATTCTCAGTACCCTTACGATGCTTAATATCGAAATTATAAGCTGAAAGTCGTACTCCCCATCTAGCTAATCTTCCAGTTGGGTTATTCAAATTTAGAAACCATTTCAATGACGAATGGTCTGTAAAAATTGTAAATTTTAGACCGTTTTCTAAATAACAACGCCAATGTTCGATTGCGGTGAGCACGGCTAACGCTTCCCGTTCAGTTGCACTATAATTGCGTTCGGATTGTGATAAAGACTTACTCATGTAAGCAATAACCCTTTCTTTACCGTCGAGATTTTGCGTGAGTACTGCACCAATGCCGTAGTCACTTGCGTCAGTATGGACTTCGAACGGTTTAGAGTAATCTGGGCACGAGAGAATTGGTGATGATGACAGACATTTTTTTAGCTTATTAAAGGCTAAATCAGCTTCTGCAGACCAAAAGAATGGAGGTGCATTTTTACCTTGCGAAGTCAATTTATTTAAGGGACCAGAAATAGAGCTGAAGTTTTGGATAAACCTGCGGTACCAAGACGCTGTACCTAAAAATCGCCTAACCTCTTTACGATTAGTAGGAGTAGGATAGTTAGAAATAGCTTCAATTTTTTCAGGATCGGCTTTCAAGCCATTAGAATCGACGATGTAGCCAAGATACTTAAGTTGTTTTCTAAAAAATTGACTCTTTTTAAAATTTATTGTTAAATTAGCCATTGTTAGTTTATTCAAAACCCGGTTTAACAGCGATATATGCTGTTCAAAGCTATTTGAAACGATAATGACGTCATCAATAAAAACAAATACTCTATGCTCGAATTCTGGTCCGTAAAATAAAGCATCGACCAACCTTTGCTGTGTTGCAGGCGCATTGGTTAATCCGAAGGGCATAGATTTAAATTGAAAAGTTCCGCGTGAGGGAATATAGAACGCCGTCTTTTGTCTGTCTTCTTCGCGAATCAATATTTGCCAAAAACTTTTTGACAAATCTAAACTTGACAGATACCGTGCGTCCCGTAAATTGTCTAAGATTTCAGCGATGTAGGGTAGGCTATATGCATCTTTCTTAGTGATTTCATTGAGTTTTCTGCTATCGAGACAAAAACGCATTTCACCATTTTTCTTGGGTGTTAGCAGAACAGGAGAAGACCATGGACTCTCGCATGGTTCGACGACATCTTCTTGCAACATTTCATCGAGTTGTTCGACCAAAATGCGTTGCTTTTCGGGAGACATTCTATAGTAGCGTTGACGAATGGGGGCAGCATCCCCAGTGTCGATAGAATGTGTAATTAATTTAGTGCGACCTAAACCGCGCTCCTCGTATGATATATTACGAAACTGAGATATTAATTCATCAGCTGTAACTTTTTGGTCTTCCGTTAAGTATTCATAAGATTGTAAATTGTGAGGATCGAGATCAGTTTTAGCAGTAGTAGATACACAATCAATATCTCTATAATAATCAATTTGATCTATGTATTTAGGGAAAAGTTCAAAGATCCTCCAGAAATCCATTCCTAAAATGAGAGGATTTTTCACACTGGGAACAACATAAATTTTAAGTGTGTGGGTTTTTCCCTGAAAACTCACTGGTAAATAAATTATTCCAAGGGAATCGAGACGATCTCCACCCGCAGTTATAAATTGAGCAGTCTCAGATTTATCTAATGTAAAACCTGCCTTTAAAAATGATTCATGACTACCATTACCTAAAATAGTTGTAGAAGAACCAGTATCAAGCAAACCAATTAGAGTTTGATTGATAATTTTAACCGATACGTAGGGTCGGGATACATCAACATTAGAATAGTTATCGCGGATTGAAGAGACAGCGCTATACATGGAAAATGACGAGACAAAGGTTAACCACTTTCGCCAGTCGGTTATATCAAAATGTTTAGACTGATAAGTTTTTTTAATAACACTGTTTTTCCAATCCTGGGTGACTAGTTTTTTTGCTTGTCGTCAGTAACTGGATTACAAGTAGGACAGTCTGGATAACGGAAGTCTTTTTTTCCACATTTAAAACAAATGATGATCCGCTCTGCTGTGCAATTTTTCAGTGAGTGATCATTAGACCTACATCTAGGGCAGTATATAGTTTTATTAAAATTTTGTGTTAAAGCATTTATTTCAGAATTATTATTAGTTTTAGTATAATAGCTTTTATGTTGTGCGTTTGTATTATTGTAATTAGTATTATTTTTTTGTTTATTGTTATCCGATGATCCTGATTTGTACGCAAAGTCAGGTGCAAGAGTACTACTAGATACAGCAGGAGGTTCATGAAAAGAAGAGAATCTAGATTGGATACTTTCGAAATTACGGCATACTGCCACCAGAGCATCGATAGTTTTGATCTCGGTTGAGGCCGCTAGGGTGTTTGCGTAGCAAGGACGGATATTGTGGAGAAGAATTTCTAATTTTTCTTCTTCGGAAAATGGCTTACTTAATCGTGAAAATAATCCATGCATAATAGAAATGTAAATAACAATATTTTCTCGCTCGCCTTGGGTGCGTGATCTAATTTCCGCAGCTAGTCGGTAATCGTAATCACTAGCACTGAAGTCTTTTTTAAGAAGGGTGCACAACTCCGACCAAGAGCTAACGCGTTCTTTATTGTAACGATACCAATGCAATGCATCATCCGTAAAAATCTCATAAGCGAGCGAAAGAATCTTGTCAAAAGAAATACTACGTGATTTTACAAATTCTTCCACCTTAATAATAAAAGAGTGGACACAAGTTTTACCCGAAAATTTCAATTTTGCAATTTCGGACGTTAGACTGCGCTCACAAGAGACGGAAATAGCAGTAGATTCAGCGACAGCGTCTGAAGACATTGACTGCGATTTAGTTTGAGTAGATTGTGGCTTCATGGAAGAAAGTTCCTTATGTTGCGCATTATAGCTACCGACACAAACTTTATAAATATCAGCAACTTCAGGGTTACTGTTAATCCTATTAATACGATGATACAGGTGGTTTAATAGAGTTTCCGTTCTTAAAAATAAGTTTTTATCAAATTTTGCTTTAAGGGATACAATAGAATTTTGCGATTTTATTAGACATTCCTTGACATACTTTAAATCTTCACTTGGTTCTAAGTGTGATTCTAGAATGTCTTCTGATGCGATCAGCTGACTTAGCTTAACAATTTGTTTCCTCAAATCTACAACCGAATCGCCGGAACCACCTCTTAATTCGACTTCATACTGAAGTTCTGATTTTTGCAAGGACAAAAACTTAATAGGATACGACATTATGGAGAAATGCAGGCGTGTGTGTTGCAATATAAAAATTGACACTACTACAAAATAACAATAGAAGGAAATGTGTGATAGTGACAATTAAATGAAAAAAGAAAAAAAAATCACAATATTACTGTATGCAGCTACACAAGAAATCTGTAACCCGACACAAAGAAGATAGAATAGAAGATATTAGTACAATCAGTCTTAAAGCTAAGTTTAACAAGCCGACACCAAAAAACCCATGAAATATCTTAAAACCACAGGTAACGTTACGGTAACGATGAAAAAACTAGTTGGGCGCCAATGTACCTTTCTCCCTTAGGGGGAGGGGTAACTTAAAACTAAATTGAAATAAAACCAGCCTTTCTGACAATTAACAATTTAATTTACAAAATAATTTACAATTAACCGCAGGGCGTGAGTCTGTATTAGTTCGCACCGTAACTTTACCCGTAATTAGGTAGAATCAAACCACACTGTCCTCGGAGTGATAGTCCACAGTGCAGAGGGACGGTGGTGGTGGCGTAGGGGATCCAACGCAGCTGAAGATGGCAGCTAACAGTCTCGCCGGGTAGGTATTCTGCGAGGACCGCAGCCAGAAGAAGGAACCCTGGAATCCACCAGTTCGGCAATTAGAATAATGCCTTCACATCTAACTACTGTGACATCACCTTCCAAGAAGCAGATGGAATGATTATGATATCCATGGTGATCAATGATGTGGCAGATAATTAATTTTGATGCTGAGATGAATTGAAATGAATAGGTAATTAGGAAAGTAAATCAAAATTAGGTTAACGAAATAGATGTGTGGGTACTTGATCTAGACCTACGGTTTATAAGACATAAATCTAGGATCAGTTCTTAAAATCTATTACAGATAAAGCATAAAGCTTTTTTATACACAAAAAATAAAGAAACAATAAGGCACAAAACATGAAATATAGTAAAATATCAAATTTAATATTTTCTATGCAGGTAAGCAAATAATAAATTCCGCCAGACTAGCTTTAGGATTTATCTGTTTAAAACTACGAGAAATTTGCAACACTCACCCTGTATGTCGGGAAACACTTCACAAAATTAATAAATATGTAATTTTTCTATAATATATAGTAGTAGTAGATATTATTTTAAATAAAGAAAGACAATGATTACGTGTTAAGCGCACGTAATGCCACGAAGTTAGTGCAAGAGAATGTCTTACTACGTTATAAGAGACGGGACTCCCATACAAAAAGGTGTCCGATACAAATGTCAAAACGGAGGTACCGTACCGATAGTGACGCACTTATGCGAGGAACTGCAGGTACGAATGAGATGTAAATAGTCGGCCATCGAAACGCTACTCCGTTTCATAGATCATTTTTTCCTTTGAAGTTGCGACCACCTGCATTCGCCGATCGTGACTTGAGAGCGCAGCCGCAGACCGTAGCAACTAAGTTTTCTTAAAAATACGGATATCGAATAATAGATTTTTTTTTGTGAGAATTATTTTGTGAAAATAGTTAATAAGTATTAAATTAAGAAATAATAAGAAATAATTGTAACAACTGCTACATAATGCATAGCATAAAAAAGCATCAAGACAAAAGATTTTTTCAAAAAACCTTCTATACATATTAGGATATGCAACATTATCATATAATTGCTTCATTACGCTGCAAAGTTACAGAAAAGTTGTTGTAAATAACCAAATTCGTAAACTCCATTTATTCATAATTATCCTATTAGGTAAACAATCTTCACAATACTTATTGTTGAAAATAAATCAAATATTAGTTCAAACCTAAACATTCTAAAGTAAAACATTTAACAAAGTAATTTCCTAAAAAGTCTATTTTAATTTATATTGTTGTAAAATCATAAAAGGACATGGATTGTTGACATAATAGGACAATTATGAATAAATGGACTTTAAAAACCACTTCATCAAACCAACCAATTTTTTGGACATGTAGGTAATTAGCTGGATTTTGTATAAGAATATTTATCCTGAATTTTCCATGAGAGGGAAGTCCCAGTTACATTTAACTTTCCTCCAGAGTATAAGATTTCTGTAACAAGTACTCTAGTGGAATAATATAAAACAATGATGATTCCCCTAGTTTTAAACAAATAAAATACAGGAAATAACTCACAACAGGTGGGAGCAAGGGCACACCATTAATCTTCATACAGGACAAGTACTGCCCCGATTTTCGCACAGATTTTACGTCCCACGGGTCATTCATAGCGTCGACGAGACTACGCCGACCAACAATCACTAAAGATACTTTAATTACCATCCACTTCCATCACAGGAAATTGCACAGCACTTTTGAAAGTACCCTCTAGCCACCGCCTTCGATTTTCAACCTTATTCGTTATAGAATTTAATATTGTTGAAAGCAACATGCATGATAATCAAGCGATGTTGTCACGGCCTGATTACGTCAGTTAATAAAAATTTTGCCGGTTTCTACACTAAAGTCGGTGAAAGAAACACTTTTATCACTATTTTTGATGAAACGAAAGTAACAGTAGAAAAGAAACCGTTTATTCAAAGTATAGTAACTATTGCACAAAATGTAGCCGACCGTGAAAATATGAATTTGATTGTTTTCGTCGTCACAATTGATCAAACAACAAATTGTTGAGGACCCGTAACTCTTTCACATAATTGGTGATGTATTTAAATTTCAGAAATAAAATCTTTATTGTCTAAAGCAATTAAATCATTGTTTCATTTTCCAAAAAATGAATATATTAAAAATTGAAAACTGTATGTATGTAACCAAAATGATTCTTTTTGTTGTTCTTTTTGTTTCTGTTATTGTCAAAGTCAATAGTGCACATTGGGACTTCACATGTGTTGTCATTCTACGCAACGATAACAAAATCGGTAAGGAATCGTAAAAAAAAATTGTGAATTTTCTATCAAAGAGAACGTAAGCGTTCAACGGAACGCAAAAATGAAAATTCTAATCGGTTGTCTATGTCATTAGACGTAAAAAACGTTCCGACTACCAAATCATATGAATACGAGTAATCTAGACTAGACCACTCGTCGTTGCGAATTATTCGACATAGACAATTCAAAAATACGGAATAATGAGCGATTTTTCTGACAGCTAAAGAGCTCAGCCAGAGGCAAAAAAATCACATACCGTAAAACGGGGTGAATAGAAAGTGCGGGGGCAATAGAAAAAAATTGCGGAAAGTTTTTTTAACTATAACTCCATGAAAACGGATGGACAAAAGTTACTAAACTTTTTGTTTCCAATAGAGTAATATATTTTTTAAAGAACGGCAACACCTGTTTTCAAAGATAATGAAAAAAAGTGCTATTTCTAGCGTTTTAAAAAGTACCGGTTGAACTGCGTGAATTTTAAGTCACCAAAACTTTTAAATTTCAGTTATAAAACATTACCTGTTGGTGATAAAGCAATTTTTATACGTATCTGTGGTCCTTCTGGAATACATTTTGACACATAAAACATTAAACATTTTGATACATTTTTTTAAAATAAGTACATTATTTGTAATTTAAAAGTTTATTTTAAAAAATTAGAAACCTTGCCATTTTATTTTTAAGTTGAGGTTAATAGACACGGGGAAGAACTAAATAGACACGCAGTATGGGGTGAATAAACACGGCATACTGGGTAAATAGATACGGCATATAGGGTCAATAAATACAGGAAATATTTTACAGGCAGGGTTGGCACAAATTGTTACTTTTAGTAAAATCAATAAATAAATAAATGTTCAAATTTTGTATGAAAACTGATAGTTTTTATTTCAAAAAACTTGTTTAAGATGAATTACTTATTCAATGTATTGAACTTTGCTTAAGATTTTTATGCAGTTAATAAGCACAGTTTAAATAATACTTAGGTAGGTACCTACCTAGGTACATATAATTTACGATGATGCCAACCCTACACTATTTTTCTATTCACCTCTTATGCCGTGTCTAATCACCCACACTTGGAGGCGAATAGAAAACACACACGTTTTCGTATTTTTTACAAAAATAAGCAGGGAAACTGGATTAAGCGGGGTATTAAAAAATAGTATAAAATTAGACTCGTATAAAAATTACATTTCAAATATGGTTCCATTTACGCAAACAAATGTACTTAAATACAACAAGACACTCACACATTCTCATAGAAAAAGCTAGTACACGATTGGGCGCGTCAACTGTCACACCGGAGGTCCCGGGTTCGATCCCCTGTCGGGTCAAGAATTCAAGATGGAAAATGATCTTTTACAGATTGGCCTGGGTTTTGGATGTTTATCTATATATGTACCTATTTGTTATAAAATATTATATCGTTGAGTTAGTTTCCCATAAAACTAGTCTCAACTCAAACTTACTTTGGAGCTAACTCAATCTGTGATTTGTCTGTGCGTTTGTAGTAGTGTAAATATATATTTATTTATTATTTAGTAGCTACACCCCGGGGATTCGTTCCCGTGGGAATTTCGGGATAAAAAGTACAGTATGAGCTATTTCCGGTGTTTTTCTTCCCGTGTACCAAATTTCATCGCAATCCGTCCAGTAGATTTTGCGTGATTGAGTAACAAACATCCTCACAAACTCACAAGTTTACAAACTCACATTCAAACCTTCGCATTTATTATATTAAGTATGATTTATTTATTATTGAGTACAATAAAGCAACAAAGTATTTTTAAATAGAAGTAAACCCCGATATTACTTTTTATTTCAAAATTTACCCCAATTAATGGTAATTGGGGAGAAAGGTGAGATTTATAGGCAACACTGTTGGGTGATTATTTGAAGATGCGCATTTTGGCCTATTAAAAGAGATCGTGAAATAATTGCTCAAATAACGTTCTTTATATGTTAAAGGCGTTCTTTGATACTATCCATATAATATTCTTCGGGAGGGCCACTAAAAACTCTTTTAGTTTTTCAGTTTTCAGCTATTATTTTTTTATGCAAACGGTAATGATATATTTAAACAAATGGTAATTATGTTCAAAAACGGTAAAGAGAAAAATATGAAATGGTAAGTAGATTTTAGGAAAAAACAAAAGAAAACAATTGAAAATCAGGTTTATTGGCATTAGGTGTCGCTCTTTCAAATTTACTCTCGAAATAACCACCGAACTGAACCTCGCTCGAAATAATACTTGGCTTCGCATTTAGGGCAGTGCCTTCAAAATGGAGCTCTTTTGCAAAAGGGGTTTCTTGGCAGAGAACACATAGACTTGTGTCTTGTTGGGGTTTTATTGGACTAGGTTTAGACCCATTCCGAGACTCGCGCAAGAGACACATAACGTCCGATGCAATCCTGTTTCGACACTCCTCCCTCAGTAGCCTCACGAGAGAGATTAGCACGTCCATTGTATAAGTCATCTCCAGTACTGTCATCTGCATAGCAATGCATGTTGCTGATTTGCAACATGTCTTTGATATGCAGAATGAACAGTATGGGTGACAGGATGGCGTATTGCCATAATGTGTACCATCACAGACAGGGAGTGCTCTGTGATCGCACGCAATATGCTCTCGTACTTATAGAGCATACTGCTTACCAGTACAGAGCAACTCTGTAATATAATACAGTTTGCTCTAATTTATAAGAGCGAAATATATACGAGCACAGACAATTTTGGCTGCAGTGGTATGTAGAATGGCATGCTTCGTTATGAGCAAAATACATGCGAGTGCAGATCAGACTCATTCTGTCTCTTTCGCACCAAGGATAGTTTGGTACTTTCTTTGCATTCTTCGCACTCTGGCAGTGGCCTTTGCCTAATTGAACGAGTTCACACGCGTCCGTCTAATTAAAACAAAGTATTTGTTATTGTAATTTGTAATTTCAAGTAAATACTTTACGCACATAGATTAAATTATGCATGAATACAAGTTATAATATAATAAAGGAACCTTTTTTGTTAAATTCACGCGGATGAAGTCGCGGGTACAGCTAGTAATATTATAAAGAGAAAAGGTTTGTTTGTTTGTAATGAATAGGGCCCGAAATTACTAGACCGATTTTGTAATTCTTTCACTGTTGGGTAGCTACATTATCCCTGAGTGACATAGGTTATGTATGTACTACGGGCGGAGCCGGGGCAGGCTTGCTAGTTTATAATATTAGTGGGATCGTTACTGTTGGAAAAAACCTTTCATATACGATAATTTTGCCAATTTAGATTATGATTATGTTAATGTAGCTACTTAGAATAACACGTTCGCATTTTGTGTTATAAATATGCGAAAACTTTATACTTTTATACAGACTGTTCTGTATTCGTACGTAGTTTGCTTTAGAATATTTCTTATTATAATGAGCACAATGTAGTAGAGTACAGACTATGGGTGTCTGTACTGGTACACAGAATGGCATATACGCATGCGAGCAAACTGTATATTTATACAGACTGCTCTGTGTACGTACGCAGTTTGCTCATGAATATTTGTTATTTTAATGAGCACAAAGTGATCGAGCACAGAGTATGGGTGTCTGTACTGGTATACAGTTTGGCAATACGCGACAGGATGCAGCCTTGGGGGACGCCAGCATTCACAGGTTTAAATTCAGAGCATGATCCATTTATAGCGACTTTTATGCTACGTTCTCGGAGAAAGCTGTCCAGCCATGCGTACAATCTCTCGGGAAGCCCGTACGAAAATAATTTGGAGAGACACGCCTTGTGCCACACCCAATCAAAGGCCTAGCAACGTTCAAACTAAAGGCCACAGCCTCGCCCTTACACTCAATTGCCTCAGCCGAGCGGCCGCGACGGAATCCATACCTATTGGCAATCACTTAGAAGCTGGTGATCCTCAAGATACCCTAGAATGCTGATTAATAAATGGTTGCAATGATTTCGCATAGTATGGAGGTAATGGCCATAGGCCTGTAGTTCGACGGATCCGAGTGATCTTCCTTTTTAGGGATCGGGTGCACAAGGGCCGATCTCCAAGATTTCGGGACATTATCTGAGGAGAAGGAAAGCTAGCTCAGGAGCACATGTTTTTAGCACGACAGCTGGGATGCCATCAGGCTCGCACGACTTATTGATGTCCAGGGAACGGAGTACTTTGCGCACAGTACTTTGCACGAAGCGGACATCAGGCATAGAAGCACTACACTTTCTGGGGTGTTTCTATGGTCATCAAGGATGGAGTTCGCCGCGAAAACAGAAGACAGTAGGTCAGCTTTGTCTCTTGGGGAGTAAGCAAAAGAGTCGTCAACCCTGCGTAGGTGAGAGCGATGGCCGACAGAAGTTGGACAGCTTTAGCGAGAGGCCAAAATGCATAACTTCCAAAAGGATGGCGGGTTAGCTTCTCGCCAACTCTGCCGATGAACTAGGCCTTAGCAGTAGCCATTTGCTTTTTGTAGGACCTGGAGGCGGAGTAATACGCGCTGCAGCCCAGGCTTGAACGACAAACGACGCCCCAAGACGAAAAAACCCCCCAAACCAGGGCTTCGACCCTCCACCAATAGGCACTGCAGAATTTGGAATAGATAATTCCATCCCCTACAAATCACATCGGCGACAGTGTCAGCACAGGCGCTTGGATCCATCCAGCGCAAAACAAACCATACCAATCTGCCGATCTGTAGTGCCATACGCAGCGAGAACCAGTAACTGGTAAGAGTACGACACGAGGAATAGGCACGATACTCCTTACTAGGCAGTGATCAGAAGAGCCAAGAGGCGCAACAACGATCACCTAGTAGTGCCTAGTAGTGCGTAGGATGCGAGGTTAGCAGAAGGTCCAACAAGGACCAATCACATTCTACTCGCAACCAGATGATAGACAGATCCCTACCATCTAGATTCAATAGGCGATGACAACAAATCCTCACCAAAGTACACGCACACTCCGGTTTGGGGCACAAAGTTGTGTTCCAGATTATAAACCGGATATAACAGATACGAAGTGTCAGCTGGGGAGAATATTTTCGTCTCAGTGAGAAAGAGCAGGTCAGGCCTTGCCGTCTCAAGGTGATGGTGGACGGCGTTAAGATTAGAATGGAGTCCCTTAGTCTATAGAGAGCGTAGAAGGGGATGCCTGTACTTTATCGCTAGAGAAATGAGCGGCACTGTGCCCATTTGACTTTGACCAGAAAACATAAGGCAGCCTGAGCTTATAGGGAGGGATTCTGCAGTACTAGTAGTAGTTGTTTTTTTAGTTCCGCTGGCATATTTAGTCGTCATCATAACTGAAAACGTATTAAAATAACATAAAGGTAGACAGCAAATAAAATTAAAATATAATTTCTCACCACCATTCATATTTAGCTAATTACCATTCGTAAAAAGTGAATGGTAAATAGCAAAGTGGTAATTAGAAATTTAGATGTTTGTTCATTTTGATCACGTTTCGTACTACTTTCTATTTTGAAACCTACAAATACTCTAAATAAACCCTTTAATGCCTATAATAAAACCTTAATAATGCAATGTTGTACATCTACTTACCATTAAACGCAAAAAACTGTAAAGAGAACGTGAATAGAACAAAATCGAATTCAGAGACTTTGATCAAAAAATATTCGACACTAAAGCATTATTTGGCTCGTTTGCTCCGCTCGATCGACGAGTGACGCTGCAGTCTACCCGACAAAGTATTAAGGATAAGCGCAAGTTAATTAGAAGCAAAGAAATTAAGGTGACAACGTTCTCGAACGGTAGTGAGTGTGTAATGCTGGGACATTTTTAAACCTCATTTTAAACTATTATAAACTAATCTTAACAACAACATTCTATTTAAAGAATTTATTATGTGAGTGAAGTACGTTCTTTATGATACAACTAGAGAAATTAAATATTTTGTGTCAAAATCCGGGGAAAGGGACATGAATGGTAATGTGAATTTCGACATGCAATTGAAAATATAACAAAATCTATTTAATTTAACATTGGTTGAATAACTGCCCCTGTTAATATAGATAAGGGACCACCACAAAGCTAGCCAAAAGTTAAGAAAATATGAAATTTAAAAACTTCTTTTTGCCTGGAACAGCGATTTGCACGTCTTCAAATAATCACCCTGTTGTTGATGATGTCCTTGTTGTTTTTCGCTAATTTCGTGTATTATTTAACAAAATTTAAACAAAAGAGTGACTTTCAACGGGCCCGGCGGGCCGGCCCCGGTGACGGGGCCGTTGGAAAAAAAATTTCCAACGGGCCCGGCGGGCCCGGATTTTGCGTTGAAGGGGCCGTTGGAAAAAGCACCTGGCAGTGATAACATACACAATTACTGGTATAAAAAATTTACATCTCTGCACGTATACTTACATAATCATATCAACGACTTCATACATTCCCCTCATACAATGCCCCTATACATCACACAAGGCCTCACATACTTGTTACCAAAAGACAGTGACACCCTAAATCCTTCAAAATATCGTCCTATTACATGCTTGCAAACATTTTATAAAATCTTGACATCATGCATTGCTGAACTCATCTATAAACATATTACAGACAATAAAATTCTCTCAGAGGAACAAAAAGGATGCAGAAAAAACTCTCAAGGTTGCAAAGAGCAACTGATAATAGACACAACGGCAATGAGGCATGCAATGACCCATAGAAATAATATAAATACAATGTATGTAGATTACCGTAAAGCATATGACTCCGTTCCCCACAGCTGGCTCACATATATATTAGAACATTATAAGATACACCCGGTCATAATATCTTTCTTGCAACATGCAATGCAACACTGGAAAACTAAGCTTCATCTTAAAGACAGTCCAAATCTAGGCATAGAATTTATTCCCATTCGGCGAGGTATATTCCAAGGAGACGCTCTTAGCCCTCTTTGGTTTTGCTTAGCATTAAATCCACTTTCAAATCTACTGAATGAATCTAATAAAGGGTATGAAATCATTACGGACCATGAACATATAACACTATCACACCTCATGTATATGGATGATATTAAACTGTACAGTCATACTAAAGATTCCTTACATTCGCTCGCAGATATTACTCAAATGTTTTCTAATGACATATGCATGGAATTCGGTATCGAGAAGTGCAAAATATTCTGTATTGATAAGGGAAAAGTTATGCCAAATGATTATGTTATGGAATCGGGAGTATGTATTGAATCATTGGACCAATTTACCACATATAAATATTTAGGTTTTCATCAGTCAAGACAAATACAGCATAAAGAAATCAAGTCAGAACTAATAAAGAAATTTAAACACAGACTCAATTCCCTACTGAGATCGCAATTGAACTCTGGTAACTTAGTTAAAGCCATTAACACCTATGCAATCCCGGTCCTGACATATTCATTTGGTATAATCAAATGGTCAAAAACAGATCTCTTGCAACTCCAGCGCATTATTAACACCTCTTTAACATACCATCGTAAACATCATCCCCGGTCCTGTATCCAGCGTCTAACCCTACCGCGTTCAGAAGGAGGAAGAGGCATCATAGACCTCTCAAACTTACACAACAAACAGATTGCGTCACTTAGAAATTATTTTCATACACAAGCACACCACTCTATTCTTCACTCAATAGTTTCTCAGGTAGATAAAAAACACACACCCCTTAATTTACATGATAATCACATTCAAAATAATGAATTACTCACTGAGGACCGAGAAAAAATAACTATCTGGCAACAGAAATCACTGCATGGAAGACATAGAAAAGACCTACAACAAGCCCATGTGGATAAAGCTGCTTCAAATACGTGGCTCCGTCAAGGTGAACTATTCCCTGAAACGGAAGCTTTTATGATCGCCATCCAGGACCAAATAATAGACACCCGAAACTATCAAAAACACATAATCCGCTCCTTCAATCTTACCTCTGACTCTTGCAGGCGATGCCATGGACCATCTGAAACAATTCAGCATATAACCGGTGCGTGCAAATCAATAGTACAAACTGACTACAAACACCGCCACGATCAAGTAGCTGCCATACTTCACCAAAATTTAGCCTTTAAATATAATTTGATAACCGAGAAGACTCCTTACTATAAATACAAACCAAGTTGCATATTAGAAAATACTGAATACAAAATATACTGGGATAGGACCATTCTAACTGATAAAACTGTTCATTTCAATAGGCCGGACATTACAGTACTACATAAAAATACTAAAATAGTTTATTTAATTGATGTCGCAGTTTGTAATACACATAATCTAGAAAATACGAATTCAGAAAAAATCTCTAAGTACATAGACTTGTCAATAGAAATTAAAACCCAATGGCGTGTTAACACTGTCAAAACAATACCAATAGTTATCTCTACAACAGGTGTCATACCTCAATCCCTTCATACATACCTCCAAACACTCGAGATGCACCCGTCTACTTACATCCTTCTCCAGAAAGCTGTTGTGTTAAACACGTGTAGAATAGTAAGAAAATTTTTAGCATCATAACTCTAATAGCCTCTTTGTGTTGGCTTTGGCCCCACAAATGCTTACTTGCCAAATTCTAAATGGATTTGAGAAATATAACGATCGAGATAATAATAATAATAAATGTTTATTTCCTCTCACAAAATTCTTTAAACAAGTATACAGGTTAACAATAGAATATAAATAAATCGACTAAATAAGCATTTTGTGAGAAGCTGGTGCCTGAAAAAGACTTCAAAGAAGCCTGTAGCACAAGTCGCCAGGTTCCCACCTCTCGGATATGACAAAATTACATTATAGTGACCCAAAATTAAATCAATATAAAGTGGACCTAATTAAATGAGAGTTCATATAATTACAGAATATAATTTAAACGCGATTGTTTCTATGTTGAACATGCAAAGGAAAGACAAATGAGCAGATTCGAGTAAATGATTAAACAATGTAACAATGTAACTTATTATGGTACGAGTTTAGAATCATAGATCGAGGGTGTAACAAATTAGGACAGTAAAGATTCAGTGTCATCATAATTGAATGACAAAAGCCAGGATTTAACTAGTTTCATACAATTAAATTTATTTTGGCTATGTATAGACAAGGCATCATTTGCTTTATTATACAAGAGACCACCTAGATAACAAAAATATTTTGTAGTGAAATCCTTTTTGGTATAGAACGGAGCACATATTTTACATTTACGTCTAGAATTAGTAGTTTCTTTAGGTTGATAAGCGATATTAGAGTGCTGTTTTAAGAGCGTGTAAAATACAAATAACTGCCTAACGGACAGAACATTCCAATATTTATACAATAATTCCGTTGAGTATCTATAAGGAAATCCACCACAAACTTTGAGTACCGCTCTCTGTGAGACCTCAACCTGTTTCAGGACTGTTTTAGGAGCACCCCCCCAAGAAGTTATGCAATAGATTATGACACTTTGTGCCAGTGCGAAATAGATCTGTTTAAGAGAATCTTTATCCATAACATATCTTAAATTTTTAAATATATATATTAACTTTCTTAATCGCATAGCAAGTATATGTATATGGTTTTTGAAAGAAAGATTATTATCGATAGTAACCCCAAGGTATTTAATCGATTTGACAGTCTCAATTTTTTCACACTGACATAAGTCCATATCGGAAGAACCATAGCAATTGTGTGCAATTAGCGGATTAATGGGAATGGTGGATTGCGATAAATTATATATCGTGAAATATATAGTTTTTGTTTTATCGGAGTTGAGAGTTAGGGAGTTAGCACGGAGCCACTCATTAATCCTATCAAATCCTTGTTGGGCAGCCATCTGGGTCTCGTGCCAAGTATTAGCTGAAAACAATAGACAAGTATCATCCGCATAAGAGATGATATGTCCATGCTGAAGTTCAAATGACGATAAGTGGTTGATATAGACGAGAAACAGGGTTGGACCCAAAATGCTGCCCTGAGGAACGCCATACGAGACAACAGCCTTGTCACTAATGAAATCATCAATTTTAGTACTTTGGGTTCTACCTGTAAGATAGTCCCTAAATAGAGAAAGCTCATTGCCTCTGATTCCACAAGCCTCCAGTTTATCTATTAGAATTGGGATAGAGACCGTATCAAACGCCTTGGAGAAATCCATAAACACGCCAATAACCTTCTTAGAATTATCCATATTCTTAGCAACAAAATCAACTAGCTCATGTACAGCCCCATCAGTAGATCTTCCCGATCTAAAGCCATACTGATTATTTGATAGTAAATTATTACTTTCCAGGTAGTTCACTAGACGTTTATTAATAATTTTTTCTAGAATTTTTGAAAAAGGCGGGAGAATTGAGATTGGGCGAAAGTTATTGACACGGTCTTTCTCACCATTTTTGTAAACTGGGATAATAATAGAATGCTTAAATGCTTTTGGAAAAACGCCAGTGTTAAGACAGAGGTTACATATATATGTAAGAGGAGGAATGATATAATTTTTAAATTCTTTAACAAAGCTATTAGAGATTCCATCCCACCCAACGGCGCATTGAGATTTTAGACCCAGAATTAACTCATTAATTTCCTCTTCATCAGTTTCCAGCATAACGAACGATGAGCTCGGAGAACGAGAAGTCTCGCTCGATAGTCTAAAGGTGGTTGAATTCGAATTAGGAATTGTTCTGGCCAGATTCTCGCCTACCCGCGAGAAGTACTCGTTAACCAAATTCACAGCATCAGATGGATTGTCAGAACATTTAAGTAAATCAGACGAGGGGTAGAATTCTTTTTACAGTCAGTAATTGCTCTCACAGCATCCCACAACTTTTTACTATTTTTGCCAGCTTTAGCAACCAGTTCCTTATGATATGCAATCTTGGTTTTCTTAATTATGGAGTTACAATGATTGCGGTACCTGATGTAAGTTAGTTTAAGGACCTCGTTATTAGGGGCTTGTCTATGTTTCTTATGCAGATTATCCCTATTCCTAATACAGCGCAGTATCCCAGGAGTAATCCATGGTTTGAGAATCCGTTTTCTACTAGGAATAGTACTCAGTATAGTATTGGATATAATTAAATTTTGCAAGAAGGATACAAGTAGACTGGCCGCCATGTCAGCATCGGTACAATTATATATAAAATCAAAATTTGCAGACTCTAGCTCGGCCCTTATTTTATCAAAATCAATCCTCTTTCGCGTGGTAACAGCCTTGTCATGAAGCCTTTGAGTTGCCAAAGAAAGAATGACCGCCCTATGATCAGTAATGGTAGAATTCAGAACTATGGTCTTAGACGGAGTATTTGATCGAAGTATTACATGATCTAGACATGTATTACTAATGACTCTAGTAACAAATTGGTGGGCAGGTAAAAGGCCATGGAAAGATATCATATCCAGATAATCAGGTGCCTTATCATTAGTTGAGTTTACAGTTATATCAATATTAATGTCGCCAATAATAGCAACATTACGAAATGATTTTAGGGAGGTGAGTACTTCATTTAGCGATTGCAAAAAAGCATCAACCCTAGGAAAACAAGGTGGACGATATATAGAAATAATAGCTATATTACAGTGCTTAATAACAAGACAGCTAGCCTCTTCAAAAAGAGGTTCAGAGATGTCAAGACATAGATCCGATTTGTAGTAGATTACAATACCATCATTTTGGTTAATTCTCTTAACTGATGCATGATGTGAATAGCCATCAAGTTGTGGTATCACTGGATTCTGGGACAATCTGCATTCAGTAAGTATTAGAATATCGTAATGTAGTTTCGTGAGTTCCAAAAGAGCTAGAAAACTATCAAAATTACGTGAGATGCTACATATATTTTGTGTTATAATAGTTAAATAATTTTTATGGGATATATTTAGTAAATGACAGTCATGAGCATCACAGTTTATAGCTTCAGAGACTGAAACATCTTCGATATTTTGCACTAGATAAAATACCTACATGTATTTTATCTAGTGCAAAATATAAGAAAATAAAATACCTACATGATGTTTGTTTTATATCATGACACAGAATACATAATAGTACAAGTATTAGGATAACAATAATATTTATTTTATTTATTTATTTAACCTTTATTGTACAAACACAATGTATGGCACAATAGGTGAACTTAATGCAGAAGCATTATCTAACATCTACATAACCTGAATAATACATACAAACTCGTTTTTTAATTTCATTTCATATTTAAAGTCTACAAAATAATACACAATTTCCCCCCCTCTAAACACTACCGGAGCGTATGCTATAATTTTTTTATGCTATCGGTCCCATTTAAAAAACACACCGGGGCCGTTGGTAATTTTTTTTCCAACGGCCCCGTCAACGCAAAATCCGGGACCGCCGGGGCTGTTGGAATTTTTTTTTCCAACGGCCCCGTCACCGGGGCAGGCCCGCCGGGGCCGTTGGAAGTCACTCCTCCGAAACACTGCTACTCGGCGTTTTTGTTGGAGATTATCACGCGCACTCTGCAAGTAGTCGAATGGCGGCCATTGGCCGACAAAGTAGTTTTATTTATATAACGAGTATGAGCGTGCTCTTGTACTTTTGCCAGAGGGGAAATGACTGTAATGGCCAATCCATTGGTATTTAATCTGAGGTCCAACCGGAACAAAACTAATATTGCTCGCCCAAACGGCATAACAATGCATGGAAAAAATAAGATCATCAATCAATGTCATTTCATTAGTACAGTCATGAAATAATCACACCTCTTGCGCACGGACGGACGTTTATCTGACAGATGATCCATCCCGAAATCTCGAATGTTTGTGTTTTGATTGCAAATTTTGTTAATTTTCTTCTAATTAAAATGAAATCACAATGTGTTATGCGCTTGTAGGATAGTAAACGCGGTTTCGACTAAATATTCCATATATAATTATTAAAATGGATTCGCCATCGTTGAGAAAAGTGTGTCCTGCTGGAAAGCAGGCCTTGGTGTGTTTTCTTCTCTCGGTTTCGATATTTTCCGCCTCCTTCTTCTCAGGCAGTGCCCTGGGATTTTCCTCAGAGCTATGGGCGCTGAAGTACTGGGGCCCAGCGTTATATTTTTGTTTATTTAACTTCATTTTGAGATATTGTTTTAAAGGTTTTTTGTATGAGGTAAGCACCGAATTAAATACTTGAATTGCTTGAGATTGAACATAACACCCTCAAACTATTAAACGTGCCTAATTTAATTAAAAAAATGTTTTTGTTTCTATAACTATTTTTATCTACAAATACCTACATAGTTTAAAATTGGAATCTAACCAACCAATAGCACTTTCAATAATACCTATCAGGGCTTGTTAACGGTACCTAATTCAAAAAGCGAATATCATAAAAAGAAGATATGCTTTCATTAACCTTTTGAGGCCTTTTCTGATCACGGCTGTATATGTAAATAAAATTTTACGTATTAATAAAAGTACCTACATATGATTGTTAGAAACATGCATCATTTGATGATGCGTGCGATGAATCTTCACAAATATTTATCAAAATAAAATAAAATGCTTATTGATTTTAGGTATCAGTTCGATCAACATTCCTGGGCACAATTTTCGCAACCGGTTTACACCTGGCCACATTCGACGATGGTTGGCGGGTCCTAGGGCGGTACCTGATGCTCCTCTCTGGGTTCCACTTCTCCGAGTTCATGACCGTAGCCCTGACAAACCCGCGGACACTATGCGTGGACTCGTTCATATTAAACCACAGTGTGCAGTATTGGGTAGCTGCTGTGTCTAGCTGGATTGAGTTTGGACTAGAATATTACTTTTTCCCTAGTAAGTATAACTAAACTACATCTACTTTATTTTATAGAAGCATGGCTTGCTACAGAATTTAATATATGCCCCTGTGACAAGCTGAAATTTTCCTATTATGTTCCTAAGTTCTTATCTTAAATCACTAAAAATAGAGATTTATTGAGGAAATAAATAAAGAATAAATAATTTGTCATGGATAATTTAATAATTTTATTAAATACTGGCTTATAATAGATTAAAAATGATTCATGTTTGTATTTTCCCCAGATATGAAGACATTCTTCTGGCTGTCAAACGTTGGTGTTTGTCTGTGTGTCGGGGGCGAGATCCTCCGGAAACTGGCCATGTTCACCGCCAGAACTAACTTCAACCACACTGTAAGTTTCATCCATCACACGGTGTCTTCCATGCCGGTTTGGGAGTGATGGAAAAACATAGTCTGCCAGCTGCTTCTCTTTCCCTTCAGATTGTAAAAGTTAATTGAGGGAACGGGATTTAAACTGGGGATTCCTCAACTCATAGGCATAGACTAGCAACCTGTCACTATACCTGGATCTCCATTCTATTAATAAGTGTATACAGTTATTAATATTCAATTAATAACTCCATATTTCAGTTTATAAGAAGATAAAAATATTAATAATAATAATAATAGCCTTTATTCAGACTTTTAACTTTACAATAATCAAAAAACACTTTAATTTCCTATGTTATTTCTTTTTGTCCGTTTGTCCATTGACAAAGGCCTCCTCCAACATTTTCCACGTCTCTCTGTCTCCTGCTTTCCTAGTCCAAGTTGTTCCAGCCACTTCCTTGATGTCATCTATCCATCTTTTATAAGGTCTCCCCCTTTTCCTTGTCAAGTGCCTTGGGTACCAGTTCATCAACGTTCTTGACCATTTATCTTTGCCTCTAACTGTGTGACCTGCCCATCTCCACTTTAGTTTCTTAATTGCTAGTGTGACAGCTTTTGTCTTTGTACTTTCCCGTATTATGTCTAATCTTATTTTGTCAGTCAACCTCTTGCCTATCATACTCCTTTCCATTGAGTTTTGACATGTCTGTAGTTTCTTTGTTTGTGCTTTAGTTGCAGCCCATGTTTGGCACCCGTAAGTAAGAACTGGTAAGATACATGTATTAAAAAGTTTGCCTTTGATGGTTGTGTTACTTTTGCTTTTCATTATCTCTTTGAGTGACCAGTAGCACTTCCACGCCTTCCCTATCCTTGTTTCTATTTCTTTTTGTGTTGAGTCTTCTAGAGATATGGTTTGGCCCAAATATATATACTCATTGACATAGTCTATCCTAGTGTTATCAATGATGATTGGTTCCTGGATCCCATTCGTCAAAATTTTGGTCTTTTCGGTGTTTATGTGTAGTCCCACTTTACGGCTTTCTTTCACTAAGTCATTGAGCATTTGTTCCAATTCATTTTTT
>CM031568.1:12307165-12374132 GCA_018467065.1 Ephestia elutella | reverse complement strand
GGATTTTTAGAATTGGATCTGGCAACACTGCCCCCAACTTAGGGCTTAAATTGGGGCGTGTGCAGAGCCTTAGTCAAAGTCAAAGTCAATTTTTTTATTGAAACAGGCTCTTTTTCACGTCGATAACTAATTATTTAATCATAATGTATTACATATGTCTCAAAGATACAAACTACTAGCATGATGACTTATGATAGCTACATCCATGAGGCAGGCTGCAGAAAACACAATGGCACACCTAAATATACAGTCACGAGCATTTAAATGTATACAATTTTAGGCCTTACTACATTGACATAAGGACGATTGTTTACATAGTACGTGATGACTTACGACATGAACTGCTCGACGTCGTAGCCTGTCCACGTGGAGTCGGTGGCCACCACCAGCTCCATCACCGGGATGCTGTGGCTCGTCTCGCACGCTTTGTGGTATTTGCTCAGCACGCTATCTGCGATACATTGTTATAGTTTATTTGAGAGACAAAACAAAGTGTTTTTACACGACTGGCCAAAAAAGGAGTGTTATGTTTTCAGAGTTCATGTATGTTTGTATGTATGTAAGTTTCTTTATTCCACCATAAGTCCTAAACTGCTTAACAGATTTTGATGTGAGCGGTATTTTTAGATTCCTTGCATTCCTCCGAGTGACAAAGGCTATGTGAGTTGTCAGTTGTAAATAATTAGCTTGTTAGAGATTTGTCTGTCGTAATACAGATGACAGGATGACACGATTCGCACGGGGCAGACAGAGCCAAAAGTCGTAAGACTCACAAGCCACGCTTTGCTGAGTGTACTTAAAGTCCATTTATCCATAATTGTTCTATTATGTACACAATCTTACCATGTCTTTTTATGATTTTACAATAATATAGGTAAATTAAAATAGACTTTTTAAGAAATTGTTTTCGTGGTTAAAACATGTTTGTGGTTAAAGAAATTTTTATTTTCTCAAAGAAATTTACATTTTAATTTACGTTAAAAGAAATTTACTTTAGAATGTTTAGGTTTGAACTAATATTTGATTTATTTTCTACAAAATTCAACAAAAAGTAGGAATGTACTGTGAAGATTGTTTACATAATAGGACAATTAAGAAAAAATGGAGTTAAGATAATACTTTTGTTTTGTAAGAGATTTTTCTGAATGGATATAGGAAGATTGTATTAGGTATAAGGAGATAGGAAGGCTAAGTACGACTGACTATGGGCACAGAATTAATATAAGTACTACGTACTATGGGGAGAGGACTAGTTGCCTAGGCATTTGATAAGGATTTTCCTTTCGCGGAAGAAATTTATTTTAAAATAAGTAGTAGGTACATTTTACTTACTTACTTTGGAGTTTTCTTTTAATGTAGCTAAATATACGTTATGGAAATCCTTGGGGGAAGCCTTTGTCCAGCAGTGGACGTCTTTCGGCTGAGAGAGAGAGCTAAATATTGTGTACATGAATAAATATTTAAGTAAATAAGGATTGGAAAAGACGACCCAAATTAGGAAAAAAATCGGGAAATCCGGCAGTGGGACAGACTTAGACAGTGAGAAAAGTACCTAATTTTAAAATTAAGGTTAACGATTTTATTCAACTAAAATATCAATAATATTTATGTAGTCTAATAGGTGAGTGGAACAGACTAGTCCCAACTGGCAGCACCCGTTCACGAAGTTGACGCATGATTGGTAAAGTCCGCTTAAGAAATTCTATTGTTATTTTATACATATGACGCAAACTTTTACTATGTCATCAAATTATAACGTTTCTTTTTTTGTGTTAGACGCCATGTATTGTTTTGTCAAATAGTGGAAAATTTCAAATAATTTTGTAGTTACATTTTATTTTTCAATAAGCGACACGGAATTACTTATTAACACGACATTTTGACTCTTTGAAGACTATTACTTACAATGAAAAAATTAAGAGGTGAAGCTAAAGGGTTGAAAAGGTAGGCCGAGTAAGGCATTAATAAATTAAATAAAAGAAAAACCGGGCAAGTGCATGTCGGTATTTTTACCCACAAAAACTCTCTCTCTCTCAGCTGAAAGACATCCACTGCTGGACAAAGGCCTCCCCCAAGGATTTCCACAACGACCAGTCCTGCGCTGCCCGCATCCATGCGCATCCCGCGACCTTCACCAGGTCATCGGTCCACCGAGTGGGACGCCTGCCAACACTACGTTTTCCGGTTCGTGGTCGCCACTCGAGAACTTTTCTGCTATCTGTTCTACGAGCTATGTGCCCCGCCGACTGCCACTTAAGTTTTACGATTCTGCGGGCTATGTCGGTTACTTTAGTTCTCTTGCGGATCTCCTCATTTCTGATTCGATCACGCAGGGAAACTCCGAGTATAGCGCGCTCCATCGCCCTTTGGGTGACCTTGAGCCTTCTTATGAGGCCCATAGTAAGCGACCACGTCTCTGTTCCGTATGTCATTACTGGCAACACACACTGGTCAAAGACCTTAGTCTTGAGACACTGCGGTATTTTGGAACTACTCCATCCAAAAAGACCAAAAACGAAGTTCTATCTATGAGTATTAAAAAATAATACTTAGCTGAAGTAACTCTAAAGAAATTAACATTCGCATCAATTTAGTACTTACTGAGGTAGTTCTCAAAAACAGAGGCCGCAGCTGCGCTGATCCTATCAATTTCTTCAAACGGGATGTACAATGTGATCTGCCATAGTGATAACACATGTGCTAACCTGGAAACAGAGAAGTCAGCGTCATTCCTGGATATCCCAAAAATGTCTCTAATGATTGTCATAAAAATATTTGTAATAATATAGTTCGAAATAATGTTTATTCACATAATCATAATTAATATAAATTAAAATAAAATAATATTTTTTTTAAATATTTTTTTTAACATAATTGCTTTGTAATAAATACAAATTATCATAAACATAAATAATCATAATATAATTTAATCATAATAGTAATAATACTTATAATGTACAGAGAAAAGAGAACTCATAATGTACGGATGCACTCAGAAAAAAAGGTAAGATTTGTTAAGATTTGTTTTTTTGTTGTTTATGTTCGCGGCTACCTATACTAGTGTTTATGTCAACTTAATGTGAAATAGGTAAATTCAAATTTTACATAATGGCTTCAAATGTCATCAACAAAATAAAAGATGAACAAACTAAAAAAGAAACTATGTTTATGACAATAACAATTATGACAAATCCATTATGATAAACCATTTTATAAAAAAAATCTGTATGACAATCTATGATTATAACTACACAAATATTATTACAATAAATATTATTTGAATAGAATATTATGATAAAAAAATTATGAGAAAGGCTTTATGACAAACCATATTATGATTATTAACCTTATGAGAAATGAAAGGATCCCCCCAAAAAGGACATAATGATTTTGATACGGATACTCACACGTCTTGTTAGCCGGATCTGCCGACTAGTTTCGACTTCATACTTCGCTCGCCTCGCCTTGAAAATGACTTCCGTATGAAGTCGAAACTAGTCGGCAGATCCGGCTAACAAGACGCGTGAGTATCAATATCAAAATCATTATGACTATTTCTCACGTTAGTTTTAATCAAATTATTGAGGTCTAGGACGTTGGTAGCTAGAAGGTTGGCCACCTTGACGATACAGACAGAACTCGTACTAATATTTTGTGAGTCTAGTTTGTGTTTTAAAAGTAGTCTACTTTATCTTCTTATCGAGTTATACGTTGATAGGGTGTTAGATTTTCCCCTTTTTAAAATAATTTCACGCACACATTTGCACGTGAACAAAAGTCATTTGCCTATGTAGTACCTAGTAATAGGTATTTAACTTGCGAGCATTGTAAGGCGTATCCGGGGTGTGCTTATAGTTCGATTACTCGAAGTACCTGGAGGTCTGAGAGGCGAGTTGACTGGCATTGAACACTTGTCGGAACAGCTTCTGTCGCTCGCACGCCCTCACGCCGGTGTCGAAGGAAACGCCTTCGTTCGAGTAGTACATCTCTATTATCTGAGAGAGCCGTAATGAACGCCGCTCCTCCAGCCATTTTGGCACGTAGTTTGATAGGATTAAACCTATAAAAGGATACAAAATATATGCATGTAGAATGTAAAAATAACATAAGCATTTATGTATTTGTTGTGTACAAAAATTAATAATTAAATAAGCCAACTTAATTTAAGCACTTATATTTATAATAATTTATTGGAAAACTAGTAGAAAATCTTAGCAAATAGCAGTACTATTTAAGCTGTTACACTCACAATAATATGTTTAGGCATTTTTAAGAATTTGGCCACCTGTCTCGAAGATGACCTCTGTATAAATTCGTCATGCCATAAAAATTTCATAAAAGTCATAAGTTAGGTATTCGGCTACCTACTTTTGTATTCTAACGTTCCTATAAATAATTAATAATTTGCTTACGTATTTGTGACATACTCCATTCAATTGAAAAACATGTAAAGAGGTAGCTATGTAAAAACAATTAGATTACGTAGGTAGTTGCTACGTGAATGTAGCCATGTCCACATCATGTAAATTAGTCAAACATATGGTAATAACAATAATAGAAAATTTTAAATTTAGACGAGAAATTTAAACTAAGACTGAATGTATAGGAAATGGCGAGCGTGTGAGTCGACAACGGGGTTGGTTTATAATCAAATCCCACTTAATATTTTTTTCTTTTACTTTAGGGTTGAGTTTAAATTGCCGCGCCTCTCTCGGTATGCACTGCACTATATTGGACAGTGTGCGCTGGACCATAGTTGGATTTGGACATACGTTGTTCTTGGTCGCTATTCTACATCATAATTACCTTTGACCTTTCGACCTTTGACGACCTCCGTGGCCTAACGGTTATCACGCCAGACTTTTTCAGATTGGCTTGGGTGTTGGATGTTTATCTATATATGTACTTATTTGTCATAAAAATATAGTATCGTTGAGTTAGTATCCCATAACACAAGTCCCGAACTTACTTTGGGGCTAGCTCAATCTGTGTGATTTGTCCGTATATATTTATTTATTTTATTTAATTACCATCAATCCCAGCTAAGATGTCAGCATCGGTGAACTGCCAGTCGACAAAAGAGGCGTTCTGTGGCAAAATGTAATGGTCTCTCGGCAACAGCGTGTCATTCCAGCGGTTGTTGGAGCCGATCACGAGCAGCGACGACGCACCGAACCGCGGGCCCTGGTTGATCACTACTTCGGCTAGGTCTCCTGGAAATTTAAAATATACTTATAACAACAACACTGTGAGTGAGGAAAGTAGAACTACAAAATGCCCTCCATGACCTTAAATGACGGAACATGTTTGCCGTATGCAACCGGATCGTTGGGCCATTTCAGCTACCCACTGGATACCAAATAATGAAAAGAGGAACCGCGGTAGACCTATTATAGGCCTAGTTGAAGTAAGGGAGTATTTAGATATTTTGAAGAAAAATGGATGGAATTCAATAAACACTTATCACTCTTCATACATGGTTGAAATGTACCTAACACGTTAAACATAGCAGTACATACTATTTAATAAATCAACATTATATTTTAAGACGAACAAAACTTTCTACCTCTTGGTGCCATTTACATGTTTTTTTTAATAAAGTAAATAAATAAAACTTTTACCTGCAAGGGTTGCCGCCCAAATATTATTAATTTCAGCTTCAGTCGTTGCAGTTCGGTCATTTCCAGGGTCATTTCCAGGAAGTGTTTCTGAAATCACATACGTAAATATCGATTATGAACCAGGTTTTCCCAAGTGCAAATTATAGAAAAACTTCTCAAGGTTGTATCCCATCATCGAAGTGAGAATTCAAAATTTGCGCGGTTTTACATAGTTAGAAAAATTAGGCTTATTTCTAGCTTACTCATATATTTTTCTCATATACTGACTAAAAATGTGAATACGAAAATTGAAGCTAATCAGATGATTAGTTTCAACTATTTAGGTATAAAAAGTCTAAACTCTTATGTAAACAATCTTCAAAGTACTTTTTGTTGAATTTTGTTGAAAATAAATAAAATAAGTATTAGTTCAAACCTAAACATTCTAAAGTAAAACATTTATTAACCACGAAAGTAATTTCTAAGTAGACTTTACTTTAATTTATATTGTTGTAAAATTATAAAAAGACATGGTAAGATTGTTTACATAATAGGACAATTATAAAAATGGACTTTAGATTGGTTCTTCAAATGGAAAAGTACAGCTTGGCAAAATGATCGATTAAATTTTTATTTTAAGCCAGATACGAATAGGGACTTAATTTTATATTATAGTACTAACTTGGCTCTTGGCTCCCACTTTCTAAAGGTGTGCCTATCTGTCACCAATCATCAACTTCTTTGTATCGACCTCTCATCTAACCTTAACTTCGGTTATATTGAGACCAACAAAACTATCGCATTTAATCGGGAAATCCTCTCTTAGTGCTCCCTCTTATTTGTACTCGATGGGAATTTCAGGAAATCCTCTCTTAGTGCTCCCCTACATTTCCTAAGGAACCTACATGCCAAATTTCAGCTTCCTACGACCAGTAGTTTTGGTCTGTGCGTTGTCTGTCAGTCACTTACTCGTCAGGTAACGGAACAATTTTATATATGTACGAGTACATTGATAAGTGGGATGACTATGATGTAAAACCATCAGATAGAACCACCTATATCCTCAAGCCACTCCTGCTTGGCGGAGAGCATCAAAGGCTCGGCGATGCCGGCGCTGAACACGTCTTGGTTGAGGATCTCTGCGACCGCCACACTGCGGTTCGAGCGCGGCCGCCACGCCAGCCACGATGGTACCGATCGACACCGGGCCCCACTTTGCCTGTATTACATCATATTCATCCCACCAATTGTAAAGCTAGTTTATAATTAGTGGGATGAATATGATGCATAACCATCAGATACCTATATCCTCAAGCCACTCCTGCTTGGCGGAGAGCATCAAAGGTTCGGCGATGCCGGCGCTGAACACGTCTTGGTTGAGGATCTCTGCGACCGCCACACTCTGCGGTTCGAGCGCGGCCGCCACGCCAGCCACGATGGTACCGATAGACACCGGGCCCCACTTTGTCTGTATTACGCCGTCTTCTATTGGACAGCGACTGTGCATTCTGAAATCATAAAATGTTTTATTGGTTCTTTAGGTACCATTTACAATGTAGGTACTGAAATTGTGCCAGAGTTCCCCGTATGTAATCATGAATTATAGAATTGTTATCATAACATAACAATATGGAAAAAAGCAGAGTTAGATGGTATGTTTTTAACCCGATATCGGTTATAGAAAATGTGGCTGTGGATATGACGACGGATTGTGCTTTTGTACATCTTGGCATTACATATCAAAATTTCAGTGGATTGGATAGTTTGTAAGACTAGTAATGTTCTTCTTCAAATACTTGAACTGGCCTCTTTTTAAAAAGTAAAGCGTGGTCAAAATAAATACTAACCTACGAGAGCTCTGCGCTGCCATTGTGTCCCTGCTCTGAACCGAGATTGGGCACACCACATTCTCATCCCCTCTCTCCCACCGCCTCACTGTGGAACTCAGCATCTTATGCATCATACATTTTTCATCCAACGCTAGAAGCTCATCTATGGTGAGAAGGTCCTGACTCGGCAGGAGTAGATCCATAAGGATCTTGTACTTGAAGAATTGGAAAGACGATGCCCTGAACGGCAGCACAAACTCTGTTTCTATGGCTACACTTGATTCTTCTATGCCATCGAGACGGAGACTGTAATAAAAAAAAAAACACATTAACATGAGGTATCCACTATACTATTTTTAAATATTATATAGACACAGTTATTTTGTGCGCTAGATATTGTTTAATTCATTTAACGTTTGAAGTATGTTCATTTAAAAAGTAAGAAAACAATTCAAGCCATTAGCCAATTTGCGTCCAACCTTGATTTATTCGTTGAGAGATAAAGTAATTATTATTTACAGCCCGTAAAAAACCGACAAGCGCCTAATCTAGGTCAGAGTATTTTTGAAAATGTATTTTCAGCTTGTAAATTAACACCTATTCCAACTATAGGAAATTTATCAGATGAATCATATATAATATGGTTAAGTATGACCTATAATATCTATAAAAATATATTATACAAACCTCCTAAGTAGAGACGTAGCCAATAATCTCGTGTCTAATTTAGAATCAAGTTCCACTTTCTTGAGGAGAGACAGGAACACGTCCAAGCGCCGTGGAGCCCTCAGCGGCGGCCCTCCGGCCCTGTAGCATGCTACCAAGTGCTCTGGGATACTTGGCAAAATAGCGCAGTTTGTAACTAAAAAATACAAGCACTTATGCAATCAAGGGCAGGAAAAGATTCAATTCTTAAAAAAAAAATTAAATTAAAGTTATCTGAATACTTAAAAACTAAATTTTATAAAATTTACACTACACAACTACATAAAAAATAATTTTATTTAGTAATAACATAATTTTAAGGAACAACCCCAAAATACCTTTTTAGATAAGGTGTGGAAAAAATAATTAAAATGCATTCAAAGTGTAAAGAGAAAATTGTATTTGCAAGTTTATTTTCACTTGAAGCTATGGACGGACGGATTTTAATTCAGACAAAATTACATAAAATTAAATACTCACTGCAAACACACAATAAAACCAATACTAAATATTTCATTTCTTTTTTATTCACATCATTTATCCGTTGCTATTGTCCTGAAACCCATCGCATACTATCTCACGAGGGTCCGTCATATCTCGCCTGATAAGATAACAAACGGTGAGCCATTGTGAGCACACAAAGCGTAAATTAAATCATATCTTAAAATATTAGGGATGGGCAATAATTACGAACAGTTTTTATTAAAATAAATTTATTGTAGCAATTTTCATTGCTTGATTTACAATAAAATACCTACTTATTATTTAATTCCAAAATAAATTCGTGGTAATTTAATTAATGGCAAAAAATAATACTCGGAATAGAAAAACGATTTAGTATGAGCTTTATATGTACAGTACAATAGATAATTCAAGTGGTCTCAGTAGTAAATAACAAATGATGAGTAAAATATATTGATTAAAGCCTCTAATCATTTTTCATTGACTTTGAATGGAGGGCAGTTTGGCACGTTACTATAACATTAAAATAAAAACATCTCCTTTGTACTACAAACAAATCCCCATTATTATATGACAAAACTTATAATGATGTTGTAATTTTTCTCTGCCACAATTTTGTCTGTTTCATGTACATATTTTCATTGACATAAAAAACTTATCACTAATAATACATCATAGAAATTAATGTTAAATAACTAAATAATACACAATAATACACTATGTTGAACACAACCACACTTTTGAATCAATTTATAATACTTAGAAAATGCAAAGATGATTGGTGTCTTAAAAAGGACACTATTTATAAGTTTAGCACACAGTGCCATAAGCGCTAGGTACATTCAGATTATGGATAAAAGATTAATAAATACGAATATTATGAATATACATACATTATTGTATAGCTACACCACATTAGTATTATGAGTTTGTGACTAACTTTTGATCAATAAATCACCCATAAAGTATTATTCAGTATGGATATGATGTGATCATGTGATATATCAAAGTATTTGCATATTTGTTCGTGAGTTGTTAAATATATGTATACTACTATCTATAACGTATGGTAAATAATAAAGGTAAGAGGCAACCATAAACCCAGTAGTAAAGGGCATCCACTATTATGGGGAGATCGTGTAGCACTTCAGTACTACACGATCTCCCCATAATAGTGGAAACGGAAAACTTTTTTTTGATGCTTCTTTGAGATATCTCACAATAATAGAATCATCAGTGAAAGAATCACATCAGTTACCAAAGTATTTCTAAATATACAACGAAAATCAATTAACATTTTTAAGCGATGTTTGGACGATACCAAAACGCCCCTTACTAAACGTGCATTCTTATGACGTCACGCGTAGAAAATGGACTTGCCCAAAAAGTTTGAGCTCTAATAAATTATAAACTCGTGCTGAACAGTCACAAAATGTGTTTAATAATTATGTATTCTATTATAATTTTTAACAATTCTCACACCTTGTCCCGTCCCCTATTCTGACAGTCATAGCTTTTCAATAAATTTATTCCAAACAAGGAGCACCACTGGGCTTTAATAAAAATTATTATTTATGTGATAATCATTATCACCAAACATTTATGTTACATTTCATTAACATTCAAAGAAGGCCAGTACCCCAGTGGGAATATTAAAATGGCTGATGATCGTCATACACAAAGTTTAAAAAGGAAGGAATGTATTATGATGACATCAAGTAAAGTTTTAGATGTTTACAATCTGCATACATGCTCAGATATATTTCCCTGATGTGTACAATTTACATTGGATTACTTAATTTGTCAAATGGTTTGAGCTGATTCTTGAGTGGCCCTTTTGTGCATTGATGTTGACTAGGTATAAAAACTATAATTCAATGTAAGTCTATAACATCTCACTGTCTTATAATAGTTCTTCATTTCTAGAGGGACATTTTTAAATACATAACCCATGCGTTTTAAGTCTTTTTAAATAACTCAATCAAGCTATCAATAAGATAATCAAGTCTTGATTATGAAGTCTATCGCAAAACCAATTTTGCAGGTTTACCATCTACTTGCCGTGATGACCCATGCTTTAAGGTGAACTCTCTCTTTATATAAGCAAAGAGTAAATCAGTGATAAGGAATATTTGAGCTGTGGCAAAAGAGAGGGTTACTCCAAAGAAAAAATTGGCATTTGCTGATCCTGAGTATATCCAGAGGTGCCATACAGTAGGTCCAAGGGCGGAGTTGATTATAAAGGCACTGCCCACAATGAACTTTTGCTGCATAACTGAAATAACGGGAAAAAGATGTTTTATTTAAAAAAAATGTTATTGGGCATAATTCACATTGAAAGAAAATAAACAAATTTAAAAAAAATGTCTAGCAACATTTTTAGGTATTTTGTTACTTGTTACACTTTATATGTATTATTACCACTCCCTCAGGTGATGGCCAAGCCAAGAAATCTGAATCCATTTGTTTTATAAAATCATTATTGACTAGTAGTGCCACAAGTCTTTGCTTCCATGAGAATTAAAGGATAAAAGTACCCTATGTGCTATTCCTGGCATTTTTCTACCTGTGTACCAAACTTCATCAAATCCATCCAGTAGATTTTGCATGATTGAGTCACAAACATCCAATCACATATAAACAACATCCAAATTATTGCATTTGTGAACATATATAAGGATTGGTGTGATATGATAAGACTGTCATATTAAAAAACCCCAAAGATACTTTCATACTTACAGGAAAACAAGTGCTTCCACATAGGCAATAGAGCCATATAGAAACCGACATCTCCAATGCAGGGATAAGAGCGGAATATTGTGGAGAGAGCTATGAGAACTGTTGCCAGTAGGATGGGTTCTCTCTTAAACCTCAAGGTGAGTGGTACCACATACAATGCCAGTGCATTAATTTGGAATGCACAGACAAACAGCAAACGAAAGTGCTCAAACATTTCTGTGAAGAAATACCAGAACAGTCCAATGTTTGGTTTCAAGTCTGGAACAGTTAATCTGAAAAACATAAAAAATATTAAAAATTACTGACTTGTATTTCATAAGTTTCATTGTAACACTTCTTCTTAGCGTGTCGACTCGGCAGGTCAAATTTGTGATGACCAATGACACCACAGATACAGCATTATCTGTTGAGTCATACAGGTCTTTTAGTATACAAGTAGTAGGGCATGTAACACTCTCACAATCACATAGGTACATTCATCTATGTGACTTATTATGTAAGGAACAATATATCATATAGGTAACACATACAACATGTGATAAAATGTATAACAAAATAAAAGAACTACTTACATGAATCCATACGTATTGTAAACATAGCTGTAGGAACCATTCATTATGTGAGCAGAAATGTATATCAAGAAACCCCAAAGTAAAACAAACACTAAGAGAGTTTTAATATAGGAGCACTTTTTACAGCCATTACTAACATCTGCCAGCAAAATAGATATTGGTACAATAAGTAACAAGGGGTACAGTGCCTGGTGTGTGGCAAGTGCAATAAATGCACAAGCCATAATTCTGTAACCACTGGCAGCACTCCACAATGATGCTGCTACCAGCAAATTCTGTATAACAGTAGTAGTCATTCCAGCACAGTTCAGCACAGAATAAGGATTGAACAAATACACAGATAACACATATTCTGATGCTTCTCTTAACTGTGAGTCAGTTAATAGCATCGGCTTAGACTCATTAGCCACATAAAGCAAGTTTTTTTCTTGTGAATCTTTAAAAGGCGTACAAATGCTTTGGAAGTCCGGTAGAGAAGATATGCTGTTAGTAGATCTAGTAAAGTGAATAACGCCGGCAGTATGAAGGGTACTTTCTTCAGTAAAAAATGGAATAGTACTAGCATAATAGGCGATTCATGGAATGAATCTCCTTCATAGGGATTGATATTGCGATCATAAAGATAAACTCCCTCGATTAACCTTTTCCATGAGTTTAGAGGTGTCGCTATTTCCACTCTGTTTGCTAAGGTCTGCCAATAATCGATGTGAATAAGCCAATACCTAACTAAACCTGCAACTAAATATTTTAATATTACAGCCATTATTTTGGTAAAACTTTTCATATAATGTATCTTCAAAACATTGATTTCTATCTTCAAGAGATATTTATTTCTCTTTTCTCATTAAAGTTCTTTGATTCTCTGGATTCTTGCTGGATTCTCTGACCGGGGGCTAGCTGACATTGTTAAAGTCAATTATGACAAAATAAAATCAAAAATGACTTTGACAATAATACGTTTTAGAATATTGAAGTACCTAAAGTATGGAAAACACAATGGCTCCAGTACACGTATACCAACGCGTTGTTTCTTGTTTGCCAATGAATGTTTAAGACATTCATATATCTATAAAAGAAATGCACTGAAATACATTTTTCTTAAATGATAGGTAATCAATACAGAATCGGGCCGCCCCAGGCAGGGCCGGCCTGCTGAAAACAAAGGCCGAAAAGAACCTAATTTTTTGAAGTCTTGAAAATTCACAAATGGTAATTTTTATGCCGAAATTCCGAAGTGAGCGGAGCCCCGTGGTTTAGCTACTTTTTCATAACTATGAAAAATGCTGCGCCCCGTGACCCTACTCCCGTAGGAGTTTTGGGCTAAAGAGTCCTATGTGCTATATCCTGTATTTTTCTAGTAGTGTATCAAACATCAAAATCCGTCCAGTGGATTTTGCGTAGTTGAGTATCAAACATACATCCTCGCATATGTCTAAACTTTCAAATTTAAAATATCGGTGGATTTTGTTCAATTTCGATGAGCACTAGTGCCACCCGGTCCCGGGTGATCCAAAACATATGTAGGTATTTGGTCCCACCCAGTAGACGCAGAATTTAATGCTCTAAAACTTTTAATAGTACTTACTACTTTTTTCCAAATTGTTAGTCCTTTTCGAGATGTAATAGTAAAACCGCAACAATACCCCTTTTTGTAATACAAAGACTGGGATAGTCATATACCTATGGGCTACAAATGATGCCATTAAAACAGTAAAATCTCTGGTAGGCTTTAAGTTCGAAAGGTATTTTAATTCTACCGGCCTAAGAGGGGTTATTTGTAGATAAAACATTTTATCCTAATAATATCTATTATAAATGCGAAAGTTTGGATGTGAGTTTGTGAGTCTGTGAGTTTGTAAGGATGTTTGTTACTCAATCACGGGAAATCTACTGGACGGATTTCGATGTTAATACGGGTAGAAAACCGGGAATAGCACATAGACTACTTTTTATCCCGAAATTCCCACGGGAGCGAAGCCCCGGGGCGTGGCTAGATTGTTTATATATTACTAGCTTTGGCCAGCGGCTTCCCGGGATATCCCGTGCTATTTCCCGGGATAAAAGGTACCCTATGTCCTTCTCCGTACTTTCAGCTATGTGTATGCAAAATTTCAGGAAGATTAGTTCAGTCAACGAACTAATATAACCATAGAAAAATAGCGCCCATACGCTGTTGGTCGTCTCTGTCGGCCGATTTGACGAATCCGATTAGCTCGCACGCGCTGCGGAAATAATGGCGGCGATGTTAGAGGAATGGATGGTTTTATGCAACATTAGTCTAAAATAAGTAAACATGTATTTGATAACATTTGATGTATTTATTTATATTATTCTCTAAAATATTTGTATTTGTAATACTTATTTTGAACACCTTAGCAAACTTGTAAAGTGCATGTTAGTAATACAAATCAGTACAGATCAGTATATTAGTATGATTAGTTAGTTTTCGTTATCTCGACTGACGTCGGTTTAAAAAGATACGCAAAAGCAATAATGAATAATTAAGTGATAATTTTGTATGAGTTTTTAAATACAGTTATTATATAATATAATGATCTATTTAATGCATAATATCAATAATCAAAGTAAAAAAAAACAATTATTTTTTCTAGTACACTATGTAAAGTTACGCTTTACTGTTTATTTAAATCTTGGATACATATTGCATAACATTTTCCCCTAGTATTCAAAATGTTTTAAATAAAATATTAATATTACTTACTTATGAAAGGTAATTCCGATGTTCTTCTTATCTGTGTGACTTCTACACCACTTTACGACACATGATGGCATATTTTTGCTAATTAAACTTGCGAAATTACTCGATGATACGTACAATTGACACTTAAGGTAGAAACACACTAGGCCCACGAATGCAACGCACGCTACGCATTATATCTGGACTCTGATTTTGTATGGAAACAGTTGAATCAGAAACATACTTATCATACGCGACGCTACACGTCATCCAGATCGGCGTGGGAAGGTGGAGGGGATAATCATATGCCATCACACGCGTAGACCCAGTGTGTTTCTAGGAACTTACGTTCGCAGCGCGTCAGTCATGAATTGATGTTTGTTGCGTTGGGATGTGTACAAAAACAAGCTAATTATTTAAATTATTAAAACAATTAAAAACACTACAGACAACTTATACAACAAAAAGTACTTAAAACATATGAGTTATATCATCGATAAAATATTACAAGTAGGTATATTCATTTTTGAAGTCTCCTTTTATAGCTTTTCATTTTGGTATCCCACTCGATAAGATTGATCAAATTTTATCATAACCTATGTCACTTGGAGGAATTCAAGGCATTCTAAAAATACCTCATACATACAAACATACATACATGAAACCTGAAAACATAACACTCCTTTTTGGTCAACCGTGTAGAAATGGGAGACGAACAACGAGTCTGAACGTCAACATGCGTAGTGTACGTGGGTCTAGTGTGCACACCAACTCTCCCACGTCGCGTCGCGTAGCGTGTGTGGTATACGTGGCGTGGACTAAGTTTGTCTCTAGCTTTATGCGTTAGGTACAAGTACAACCGTTGAACTCGCAGCGCCACGCTAGAGATGGGCGCTTGGATAAATTTTGGGAAGGTAAAAATGGGAAAAAATGGGTAGAATGGGTAAAAATTAATTTATACCAATTAATAATTATTAATATTATTCTTGGTTTAATAAAGTTTTAAATAAATAAATATACCGGGTAGAAATTATAATGAAAGTAAATTATTCTTATTTATTTTAAACTAATAAAATAATAATTAAAGCATAAATATTAGGTATGTTTTGATTATAAGGAAGATAAATAACTAGTTGTTTTCGGTTCAAATATATAAAAAAACAGATTTAAAATCATATCATCAATTCAAATAATATTTTGAAAATAATGATGCATATTCAGTATATGGATGTTTCAAGTAGAATTAACAAAAAAATCAAAACATCTTCAATTGTATAATAGACTAACTTTTGCCCGCGGCTACGCCCGCGTAAATTTCCCACGGGAACAGTGCTTTTCCCGGGATGAAAAGTATCCTATGTCCTTCTCAGTACTTCTAAAGTTCTAACTACGAGTATGTGAAACAGGAAGATTGGTTGAGTAGATAAAGCGTGAAGAGGTAACAAACAAACTCACTTTCGCATTTATAATATTAGTTAGGATTAGGACTTGGAGAAAATTTTATGCAATCGTGTTTTTGAGAGAGTTAGTTGCATTTTTAAGTTTGCTGCATTTTAATTTCAAGTTCAGTTTTTCATTATTTACAGACATTCGTGTAAAACAATTTGGCCTAGTACGGCGGGCCTTACGATTCGATGATCGCCTAGCCGTTCAATAGAATTCCGGCATTTGGCAAACTTGTTCGTCGCCCCGGCATAACATTTATTGTCTAAAACCAGTTGGCTGCGAATGAGTCAGAATTAAGATATTATCTTGTCAGGTCATTTTGTAACCAAAACGTAAATCGTACACTTTATAAGTATTTTTTTACACAGTACTTAATTTAAAAACTGAATATTTGCTTAAAGACTTATTTCATAATAAATATTAACGATATATTATAAAATATCGTAATTACAAACATTTTAATTGATTTTAATTTCTGCCCGGTATAAATTAAAAATTCCTGGTAAAAAATGGCTATAAATGGATAAATTTCCGAGTCTCGATTTATCGGGTAAATGCCCATCTCTAGCCACGGCACAGAATTAATATAAGTACTACGGCCACGGCGAACTGACTGTGGTGAAGTGAGGTATCTATTTTATGCCCCGCCCACCTAGGTTCATATTTCGTGGAACCATTTTTTTGGCCTTGTTAGAGTTCTATGGTATATTAATTCGTTGAGTTCAGTAGTTATAGCGTGAAGAGGTAACAAACAAACAAACTTACATTCGCATTTATAATATTAGTTAGGATTATAATATTAGTTAGGACTAGCTGTTGCCCGCGGCTTCGCCCGAGTAAGTTTCGCTTAGATGGAAAATCTTTTCGTGTTCCAAACTGTAGTAACCTAAACTTCAGTACTCAAAATTTCAGCCATTTGGTTATCCCGTGCCCGCGGGAATATATTAGGTACTCGTAAGTAGTACAGTCGCGGTGTTAAAATGAATCAAAAGAGATATTTCATTCAATAAACGATTTTCATCTGCTCGTTATCTACAATTTCCCGTGTACCACCACTCCCACCCCGAGTCCCTCTTTGTTCTATCCCGTGTCCTGTCTATTTATACGTCAGTAGAAAATGCTCATCAGATTAAAGGACTTTTGCTAAGGCCCCATTTCCATTTTTCCCATTTCTATTATCCTTTTAAGGTGTCCCTCTATCCATTTCAGTCAAAAATACTAAATGTACAGACAAAATATTTTTACTGTTTTATTATATGTATAGATTAGGATAAATTTATTTGCAAAAAACATATAGTAGGGTGGGTAGATTAGGTATACAAGTAAGATGATGTAAAAAAAACCCCATATCCATTTTCAATCATATTAAAATAAGGTACACTAATATGCTTGAATTTATTGAATGGACTAATATGGATGTGGTACAAAAAATATCGCCTGACTTGGAAAAAAATAAAACCTAAATATAATCGAGTAGACCAGTTGCTCCTGGCAGCACCCTTTCACGCGTTGACATGGATCAGCCATCGCAAAATCTCTGAAGGGCTTGGAGGGCATTAAGTATAAGTATAATTTTTGTTAAGTATCTTTATTTTCTTTTCAGGTTGTCTTAATCTACAAAGGCACTTGGCACTAATATTACATGGAGGAAAAATCTCTATTTTCCTATTTTCTGAATGTTTGTATGTACGAATAAACACGAAAACTGTCACTGTCACCTGTCACCTAGTCAAGCGCGTTCCTACTATTCTTAATTAATATGCTAGTTCTGTCCTTTTCCTATAAGTATGTATTTATTTATTGCATTTTCCTATTAGCTATCACTTTCTTATTGTACTATTTAATCTTTTTTATTTTATCTTTTCTAATATTATTTGCACCTCGCACTCGCATCTAGTCACAACTGAAAATCAGTATATTGCCCCCCGGGTAATAGTGCCACTGAGGTGTGACCTTTTTGTATTGCTGCAACACACATTTATTTTTTCGTTTGTATATTTTTCGTTGTTTGTTGTAAGAAACTGTATGTGTTGTTGTGGCTACAAATAAAATTCTTTATCTATCTATCTATCTAAAACTACTGGACTGATTCTTCCAAGCTACCTCGTTCAACAAACATTCCTTCAACGTTCTACAAACCTTCCACTCTGTGTTTATAAAATATCTATCACAATGGTAATTTATGAATAATTGGGAAAAATGAAGAAAGCACTACTTCTGTAATGTATGGTATGATTTAAAACAATTCTTTATGCATAATGGCACGCGACAGGATTCGCAGCAAAAGGATGTTTTATGGTCTTTCCTTCCTTCACGAAGGCAAACAAAACAACGCTTCGTGAAGTTACGGTTGCGCGTTGCGGAGCTTTCTGTCGGTTCCAGTAAAACAGGCCAATGTGTGGAAATAATGTATCTACCGGGTTGTTCATGCGTAGATGTACTGCTGGAAGCATCATACCTACGGATTTGCGGACAATGTGAAAGATGATTGGTGAGGATGAAATCTACAAGCTGCAAGCGGAAAGCTAAATTATTTTTATGTGTTTGTGTACATGACTGCAGAAGAATGCGAGAGTTATTGATAGAAACATTAAGAAGGCGTTTAAAAAGCTTCATGTGCCATTTGGCACAACGTTTCCTTTCTAATAAATAAGGCTCGAGCATTTGATCTTTCAAATCTACTCCGCCCATAAATTTATTATAGTCCAGCACCACTTGTGGTTTAAAAGGTACTGGCTTGCTTGTCGGTCGAGACGAAACTCTAGGCAAAGCACAAGATGAACCATGACATGTAGAAATCATGGTTACTCGTTTCTTGTCTTGCCATGATAAAACTGAGACATCACCGGAATGTCTCGCAATTAACTGTCCCCTGTTGAGCGGAGCCTTATTTATTATAACGGGAACATCTTTACGGGAAGGTCTCAAAGTACCGACGCAGTCGGTACCATTTAGTTTCAGAAATCTAGCCAACAGCGGTGAATTATACCAATTATCCATAAATAATCTATAGCCTTTGTTTAATAGGGGACCAATGAGTTTCTTCACAATAGCTGTACTTTTAAGTACTCCGGGCGACTGCTCTAAATCTGTTACGGATTGTTTACCAGAGTAAACAATAAAAGACCACAGATAGCCAGTGGCACTTTCACAAAGCTCGAATGTTTTGATCCCAAACTTAGAAGCTTTGCTTCGAATATACTGTCTGAAAGTTAATCTTCCTTTCCATAGGGTTAAACTTTCATCTATGCAAATATCTTTATCTAAAATATAATTTGACTGAAAACTTGAATTTAAATGTGTAATTATTGGTCTCAAATGGTATAATGGATCAGAGCTTCTAGTAACGCTAGTGTTGGAGGGATTTGAATTATTTAAAGCGGGGTCAGAATCTATAAAATTCAATGCTCTGGTTAATATTTCGTACCTCCTGCGTGTAAAGATGCGCTTGAAAACTTCTGTTTTCAGGAGTGGATCAACAGAAAAACAACTAGTAACAGTTGGCATTCTGACGATCCCCAGCATCATCCAGAACGAAAAGAGGCACAAAATTTCATGAATGTTCGTAGGGAACCATTCTTTCTGGAAAGAAACAGATGCAATTTTAGTGGCGTATCGGTTTGTTTCAGTCACAATCAGGCCTAAGATTTCGTCGCTCCAATAGGAACGAAAGGCGTCATATGCCGAATTGAAAAACTGAACTGAACCAGTACGCTTTTGTCTAAATTTTTCCTCATGACCTTGAAACGACTCCATAGGAGACCATTCAAAGTGGGGTGACAGACCAGCCTCTCCATCACTAGCGTCTAAAAATTCATCATCATTTTCGCTCTCGCTAGAATTCTCACGTTTAACGTTTCTCTTAACCCTGGCAGCATCTCGCAATCTCATCAGTCGTCTCCTTAAAACATCCATCGCCAAACTTACCAATTCAGGGGGGACATCTTTATCACTTGACCATATTTCAGTCAGTGGGTGTCCCACCTCCCACTGCCTACCCACCCTATGGCTCCAGTTCGGATACCCACGCCCACGTGCATTCTGTCCTCGCACACACCTAACACCTCTTCGTCCACCTCTACGTCCATCTCTTCGCTCACTCATTATTCTCTCATTGCCTGCCATTCTTTCATACTCCTCTGGTGACACATATAAAACATGGGAATCCGGGGCTAAAAATGTGCCGTCGTCCGTTTCAACGTCCATGGGAACGCCATTTTCGTCGTAAATCCGCAGTAACACAGAAACTGGTACGCTGCAAATATAAATGCTATATTAGAATGTATTTATATACTTCCATATAGTTAATATAAAGCTTGTTTTTTTTATTCATAATCAATATCAGCAGATATGATGAAACTTACGATTCCGACTGACCGACCGAAAAATCATAATTTATTGGTGATCGGGACCTGTCGCCATCGCGGTACGTGGGCAAATAATGTCGTGAAGAATGTGCCTCTTGTTCATCCTAAATACACAAAAAATGTATTAGGAACCACTTAAGTCCAACTGCAAATAATTACATCAATACTGTAAACCAATAAACAATAATTACCATTTGCTCGAATCTCTCGCCGCACTCTGGAGACGTGAGAGGAGAGTAGGGTGGAGCCTCTGGTGAACAACGGTCAGCTTCATCTGGTGGTTGATTGCAATCTTCACCCTAGGACGTATACAAAAAACATGTGAGAATGTAAGCATGAACACTGCCACCGAAATGCAATAGATATGTCGCAGCCAACTGGTTGAATTAGCTATTCAATTCACTGCCTAACCACTTAATTACCTAAATAGCAGCATTCAACTAATGGCCTGAATAATATTAAGCCGTAGCGTTTAATATAACATTTAATGAACTGGCTGGTTGATGAAAGGCCATTTATTAAGATATCTAGGTATGTAACAAAAGATGAATCTACACATTTTTGAGGCAAACTATAATAGGTTAGAACCTCGTCATCGAAGACCTCGTCATCATAGACCTCTTCTTCCAAATCTTCATTGTCACTCATTTCTTCGTCTCTCTCATTCTTAAGTAACAAGTCGAGGAAGTCCGCAGGCGGCTCCTCATTCTTTCGCCAAGTCGACATGCTAAACGAAACAAACAAGTCAATTTTAAAAATCTTACTAAAGATAAATAATAAACAAATCCAACATAACATTTTTGGAAATAATCAATATTTTTGTAATAAATAAAATGAAAAAGGGCCTGCTAAATGTTTGGCTGTATAAAATCTTCACGCGGCTGAAACCGCGCGCGGAAAGCTAGTTTTTTTATATAATAACAATGCAACCCAATGTAAGTTGGTTAGGTTATTGTTTACAGAAAGACCTAGTTTAATCTTCTTTATACCTACTTCAATTATAAAGTCATCTATATAAATTTAAAAGCGCTGTATTTGAAAGTATATTGCAGCATTCAGTATATATGTTACCGTTAATTTGCGTAAATCAGTTAGAGTGCAGATTAACGACGTATTCTGCAGATTGTCTGGCTGAGTCAGTTAAAGTGCAAAAAAAATATTGAGATCCTACATTAACTTAATAATCTGCAGATTTCCTAGGTAATCTGCAGACTGACGAGACGATGCATACGGTAAATTTCATAAAACAGGTTCTTGTTTGAGTAAAACATTTTAATTAGTTGTAAGTAATTATTTAATAAAATTTCTAAGACTCCATTCGCGATTGGTCCAATTCGAAATTGGTCTAATAAAACTATCTTATTTTCTACCCACAAGTCTTTCTTAAAAAAAAGATAACCTGAACCTAACTCTCTCTCTCTCTCAGCCTAAAGACGTCCACTGCTGAACAAAGGCCTCCCCCAAGGATTTTATCCATGGGGGAGGCCTAACCTAACTAGTACTATATAATCTTAACATTTTTAGGAACTTTGGACCAATCGCGAATTGGACCAATCGCGCCTAAACCAGCAATTTAATGATGTACCATTCGTTACTGTGGAGACTAACAAGGTAAAGTGCAAATAAGAGCTTTTTTACACTTTAACGAATCGTATCAGAGCATCTGCAGATTACCTAGTTAATGTGTACATTAACGTATTATGCGTTCTAACGGTAACATAATACAAAAGTACTCTGTGATTGCAGCGGCCGCCATCACGTCCATCTTCATCTGGTGGCCGACAATAAATGAAACACGCACGCCAACCAACGTGTGAACAGTTCCAAACAAAACATTAGCCAAGCGCACTCGCCAAGTGCGTAGGCCCAACGTGTACTGGAGCCATAACGTACGTAGACAAGCAAGTAAAAACATGAAGGTACCTACTACTTACCTACCATCTAAGTTACTTTTCAATAAATCTTCTTTCTTTATTACAAGAAACAATATTTTAAAGACAATAATATTTTTTTATCATATATGCGTAGTTACTATCGATCGACACATCGACACGTTTTTTTTTTTATATAAGTTCTTTGCGTCACAATCATTATTTTGTACAAAGATATCTATTAAAACTTCTCAAGGTGTCTTTCTCAAGAAGTCCCCCCCCCCCTATTCAAAATATCGAGAAAAAAGTTAAAAAGCTTCCATTTCGACTGGTACCGCTCTTTAGAAAGGTACCTACATCTTCTATTTCACAAAAAATTACGTTTTATAAAATTTATTACCTAATATTTTTTTATTCATTTATAAACACGTGTTATAATTATAATTCACGAAATAGAATTATAAGCAGAATAATCATCACTTTTATAATATAGGTAGGTACTTACATACCTAGATAGATCCAGTAAAAGCTCCGAATAAAACCACTTCAAATACAACCCAACCCAACCAACCAACGCCAAGCCAACGCCAAAACCATCGAGTTCGAGACCAAAACAAACCAGTGTTGCCACAGCTTAGTTCTCAAAAGGTACATATCCAGTACTGAAATGGTACATTTTGGGGTAAAAAGGTACATAAACATTTTTTTCCTCAACTCACTTATACAGCTTCTATCTTTCGCGGTTAGCTATGTGTCGCCGAGAATTTCTTGGTTTCCGAAAATTTATTTCATGAAAAATTTCCGAAATTTTCCAGAAATTTTCGGGAACGTTTTCTCTCAATTTTATGCGAAAATCTGTTTGTTACTATTTCACGGCGTTTTAAAGTTTTTATGAAAGACATAACCCTTTTTGCCACGGTTGGAACCGCGCGCAACAGCCTAGCACAAAAATATTTTGATCTGAAAAATTCTCAGGAATGAAATTCTCGACAAATTTCTCTGAAATTTCTTGAAATTTTTTTCGGGAATGAAATTATCAAAAAAAATTTCGGAATATTATTTATTTATTTAAAAAACATACTAACATTATTACAATGTACACACTAAAGCAATGTTATCAGCATTCCATAAAAACTATTACCTATGTAATATGGAAAATATACATTTTCCATCATCAGAATTTTCCGAAAATTTCGGAAACGGCACATGGCACATCACATTCGCGGTATTGCAAATCGTAATAAACGTGGAGAGAGAGAATTTCTCTCTGCTAGGCTAGGACTTCGAGTAGCGTCGCGCGTGTCGGCTTATAAAATGTTACACATAGTTTTGGATGAGAACAAAAAAAAATGAAAAAAAGAAAAGATAAAAGGTACATATACTGGACCCATTACACATGACACATTGGAGGCTATAAAGGTACGTCAAATGTGTAAAATGTATGGTAACGTAACGGCAACACTGAAACAAACAACCTATTGGGGCAGAGTTGCCATATGGCAATTTTTATTTCCCCAGAATGAAAACATATTTTCCCTAAAATTGTTGTTGGATATGTATAATACCTAGATGCGTTTTTGAAAAAAAAAACCGGTACCCTTTTTGTAGAAATGATTGTATTTAATGATCTAAGAAATGGATGAAATGCGTAGACATACAAAATTATTTATGTATTAAGTAGGTAGGTAGGGACCTATATGGCAAATCACGTAACACTCTAGAAATATATTTTTATTTGTAAATAAATATTGCATTTGGCACTGTTGGATATCTATAATAAAATAATAATAAAGCTGTAATGTTCTCCAAATAAAATAAGATAAAATAATAAATAAAATAATAATGTAAAAAAAACTGAGTCTACCGTGCGAACGAGACATTTGGAGACGTGTACAGTTCGCACGTGCAAGCGAGACAGTTGACAAAATGACAATTTTGCGAACTGGCTGGAATTACAAGGGCATTTTTCAGAAAAATTGTACACGTGATGTACCGGAAATTACCGGAACTTTTTGGATTTTTTGTTGTTTTTTTCATCTTAATTTATTGTAAATATAATAAATGATCGGAAAAACCAAAATAACATGTAGTAATAAAAGTATTACTTCAGATATAATACTTTTTCGTAAAGATGCACAAGAATAAAGGAAACTGTCACTGTCCTATTCTCTGTGTCAATGAGGCATCGGAAAAGTAAAGCTATGTTTACACTATTCATATTGGACATCTATTATGGCATGTGAAAAAAAAAATCGTACAAAAAAATAATTATTCGCCATGTGTTCTATTAGTTCGGGACTTCGGGTGGCTCACGAAACGCTTCACAGTGAACTGTTTGCCCAATTTAGCCGCGAAAAAGTCAACCCAATACTGCAGTCAATGACATCTCAATTATGATTCCTGATAGTCCACCGATTAAAAAAATGCATTTACTAATCACCTAACTTCTATCACCACCGAGTAATGAGCGCTCAAAGTGGGTATATAAACAAAACTGCATTAAACATGTCATCAATTTGGATTCGACGCATCTTACGGGAACATTTATTATTTATATTTTTGAGTGTCCTAAAATTTTGATAAAAATGAGAGACAGTTTTGAAGGTGTGTACTTATTGATACTATTTTTATTTAACCCGTTCACTAGTTATAATTTTGTTTATGAGAGTTTAAAAATAGTGTTTTCTTTTTTTACGAAATAAGTCAATTTTCTTATATATTTTAGACAATCTAATTATGAGTATACCAAAGTGTCATTATAATTTCTACCACAAATGAAAGCTTATGTTATATACTTTAATTTTTTTATGTCAGTACATTTCACACGACTTTGCATCATATTTTTTTTTATTTTTTTAGATAGGAGGTATTTTTTGGCCCGAATGGAATTCTTTGAATTACATGAAATCTACAGCCAAAATAATCGCAATAAAGCTATTTTATGCTTTATTATTCATAAATAGGATCTTAAATCTTGCAAGAGTACATATTTGCATAGTATTAAATCGAAAATTGAGAAAAAAAATAAATTTTGTTGATCACACAAAGACAGTAAATATTATTTATACTAAAATCCTTGATGCCTTCAACATTACTTAATTGGTCACTTCTTGTCTTGATCATGTGAGAGAAAAATGATATAAGTGAAATCAATGGTATTTTTTCTAAGATTTATGTTGAAGTAGAAGGAGTGGCTGGAGGGCGAAGTTATTAACTTCACTGCTTTAGGTTGTGAGGATTCTGCAGACGAATCTGAAATTACTAAGACTCCTGGCAGACCAGAAAAACTTTACATCACGAAAGAGATGTCATAGGATCGTGCATTCTCCCAATTAGCCAGTTTTCTGAAGAAGCTCAGGCGTGTATAGTCTAAGCGGTCACGGGAATTTTCGTAACGATCAGGGAAACGGATAGACTTGCTTTTATGGGTTGTAGAGTAGTCCCCTAATGTGAATGATGTCGGTCTGCCGGCTCTCAGTGGTAGCTTCTTCGAGCTATAGGGCCTGGAAGGTGCTTCATTGTTGCGAAAAAAAAAACGATCTGAGAAATGGTTAGTTTTAGTACATATTCAAAGTATGGCATCTCCGCATGTGAAACAAGTTGGTCTGCCGGCTGTCAGTGGTTGCATTTCAGAGCTATGAGGCGCGCAAGTCACTGCATAGTTACAAAAAAAAAACGATAAGAGAAATGGTTAGTTTTAGTACCAATTGGAAGAATGGTGTATCCACAGATGAAACGAGTTGGTCTGCCGGCTGTCAGTGGTTGTATTTCAGAGCTATCATCGTTCACGTAAGTCGCTTATTTAAGGAAAAAGTCTAAAAAAACATTAAAAAGCGGGAAAATAGGCGAATTTTTCTAGTTCATGCCAGCCGCTGTCGTATCTGCGTATGTTTGACCCAACCTCAAACTTGCGCCGCGCACCACCGCACTGTGGGGAAAAAAATCGCCTCTAGACAAAAAAAAAAAGGTTTTCTTCAGAAAATCTACGTCGATTTTGGTAAAAACTGATTATGTATTTCATTTTTGATCTTAATAAGAAGACTTTTTATTAATACTATTTTTGCTAACATTGCATTCTTTTAATAGGTACTAAAACTGACCATTTCTCTTACCGTTTTTTTTTCGTAACTAAGCAGTGACTTTCGCGCCTCATAGCTCTGAAATGCAACCACAGACAGCCGGCAGACCAACTTGTTTCACATGCGGAGATGCCATACTTTGAGTATGTACTAAAACTAACCATTCCCCAGATCGTTTTCTATTTTTTGCAACAATGAAGCTCCTTCTAGCCTTAATAGCTCAAAATGGCAACCACTGATAGCCGGCAGACCAACTTGTTTCACATGAGGAGATGCCATATTTTGAATGTGTACTAAAACTAACCATTTCTGTGATAATTTTTTTTTTCAACAATAAAGCCCATTTCCAAGCCCTAGGTATAGCTCGAAGTGGCAACCACTGAAGGCTGGCAGACCAACTTGTTTCACCTGTGGAGACACCATTCTTTCAATAAGAGCTAAAACTGACCATTTCTTTTACCGTTTTATTTCGTAACTATGCAGTGACTTTCGCGCCTCATAGCTCTGAAATGCAACCACTGACAGCCGGCAGACCAACTCGTTTCACATGCGGAGATACCATACTTTGAATATAAATAAATAAATAAATAAATATATACGGACAAATCACACAGATTGAGTTAGCCCCAAAGTAAGTTCGGGACTTGTGTTATGGGATACTAACTCAACGATACTATATTTTATGACAAATACATATATAGATAAACATCCAAGACCCAGGTCAATCTGAAAAAGATCATTTTCCATCTTGACCTGACCGGGGATCGAACCCGGGACCTCCGGTGTGGCAGTCTGGCGTGATAACCGTTAGGCCACGGAGGTCGTCATAAATGAATATGTACTAAAACTAACCATTCCTCGGATCGTTTTCTATTTTTTGCAACAATGAAGCTCCTTCTAGCCTTTATAGCTCAAAGTGGCAACTACTGACAGCCGGCAGACCAACTTGTTTCACATACGGAGATGCCATATTTTGAATATATACTAAAACTAACCATTCCTCGGATCGTTTTCTATTTTTTGCAACAATGAAGCTCCTTCTAGCCTTTATAGCTCAAAGTGGCAACCACTGACAGCCGGCAGACCAACTTTTTTCACATACGGAGATGCCATACTTTGAATATATACTAAAACTAACCATTTCTATGATCGTTTTTTTTTTTCGCTACAATGAAGCCCTTTCAGCCCCTATAGCTCAAAGTGGCAACTACTGACAGCCGGCAGACCAACTTGTTTCACATACGGAGAAGCCATACTTTGAATATATACTAAAACTAACCATTCCTCGGATCGTTTTCTATTTTTTGCAACAATGAAGCTTCTTCTAGCCTTTATAGCTTAAAGTGGCAACCGCTGACAGCCGGCACACCAACTTGTTTCACATACGGAGATGCCATACTTTGAATATGTACTAAAACTAACCATTTCACTGAGCATTTTTTTTCGCAACAATGATTCCAGGCTCTAGAGCTCGAAGTGGTAACCACTGAAAGCCGGCAGACAGACTCGTTAACCTGTGGAGACACCAATCTTCCAATAGGTACTAAAACTGACCATTTCTCTTACGGTTTTTTCGTAACTATGCAGTAACTTTTGCGCCTCATAGTTCTGTAATGCAACCACTGATAGCCGGCAGACCAACTTGTTTCACATGCGGAGATGCCATACTTTGAATATGTACTAAAACTAACCATTTCTCAGATCGTTTTCTATTTTTTGCAACAATGAAGCTCCTTCTAGCCCCTATAGCTCAAAGTGACAACCACTGACAGCCGGCAGACCAACTTGTTTCACATACGGAGATGCCATACTTTGAATATGTACTAAAACTAACCATTTCTCTAAGCATTTTTTTTTCGCAACAATGAAGGCCCTAGGTATAGCTCGAAGTGGCAACCACTGAAGGCCGGCAGACCAACTTGTTTCACCTGTGGAGACACCATTCTTTCAATAAGTACTAAAACTGACCATTTCTTTTACCGTTTTTTTTCGTAACTATGCAGTGACTTTCGCGCCTCATAGCTCTGAAATGCAACCACTGACAGCCGGCAGACCAACTTGTTTCACATGCGAAGATACCATACTTTGAATATGTACTAAAACTAACCATTCCTCAGATCGTATTCTATTTTTGCAACAATGAAGCTCCTTCCAGGCCCTAGGTATAGCTCAAAGTGGCAACCACTGACAGCCGGCGGACCAACTTGTTTCACATGCGGAGATGCCATACTTTGAATATATACTAAAACTAACCATTTCTCTATCGTTTTTTTTTCGCAACAATGAAGCCCCTTCCAGCTCCTATAGCTCAAAGTGGCAACCACTAACAAAGTGGCAACCACTGACAGCCGGCAGACCAACTTTTTTCACATGCGGAGATGCCATACTTTGAATAAGTAAAGGTGAAACGAGTTGGTCTGCCGGCTCTCAGTGGTTGCCACTTCGAGCTTGTTGCGAAAAAAAAATGATCAGAGAAATTGTTAGATTTATTACATGTTCAAAGTATGGCATCTCCGCATGTGAAACAGTTGGTCTGCCGGCTGTCAGTGGTCGCATTTTAGAGCGATGATGCGCGAAAGTCACTGCATAGTTACGAAATAAAACGGTAAAAGAAATGGTCAGTTTTAGTACCTATTGAAAGAATGGTGTCTCCACAGGTGAAACAAGTTGGTCTGCCGGCCTTCAGTGTTTGCCACTTCGAGCTATACCTAGGGCCTAAAAAATTGCTTTGAGGAAATGGCCTTCATTGTTGCAAAAAAAAATATCAGAGAAATGGTTAGTTTTAGTACATATTCAAACTATGGCATCTCCGCATGTGAAACAAGTTGGTCTGCCGGCTGTCAGTGGTTGCATTTCAGAGCGATGATGCGCGAAAGTCACTGCATATTTACGAAAAAAAACGGTTAGAGAAATGGTCAGTTTTAGTATCTATTGAAAGAATGGTGTCTCCACAGGTGAAACAAGTTGGTCTGCGGCCTTCAGTGTTTGCCACTTCGAGCTATACCTAGGGCCTGGAAAATTGCCTTGAGGAAAATGGCCTTCATTGTTGCAAAAAAAATTATCAGAGAAATGGTTAGGTTTAAAACATATATTCAAAATATGGCATCTCCGCATGTGAATCAAGTTGGTCTGCCGGCTGTCAGTAGTTACCACTTTGAGCTATAAAGGCTAGAAGGAGCTTCATTGTTGCAAAAAATAGAAAACGATCCGAGGAATGGTTAGTTTTAGTATATATTCAAAGTATGGCATCTCCGTATGTGAAACAAGTTGGTGTGCCGGCTGTCAGCGGTTGCCACTTTGAGCTATAAAGGCTAGAAGAAGCTTCATTGTTGCAAAAAATAGAAAACGATCCGAGGAATGGTTAGTTTTAGTATATATATTCAAAGTATGGCATCTCCGTATGTGAAACAAGTTGGTCTGCCGGCTGTCAGTAGTTGCCACTTTGAGCTATAGGGGCTGAAAGGGGCTTCATTGTAGCGAAAACAAAAACGATCAGAGAAATGGTTAGTTTTTGTATATATTTAAAGTATGGCATCTCCGTATGTGAAAAAAGTTGGTCTGCCGGCTGTCAGTGGTTGCCACTTTGAGCTATAAAGGCTAGAAGGAGCTTCATTGTTACAAAAAATAGAAAACGATCCGAGGAATGGTTAGTTTTAGTATATATTCAAAGTATGGCATCTCCGTATGTGAAACAAGTTGGTCTGCCGGCTGTCAGTAGTTACCACTTTGAGCTATAAAGGCTAGAAGGAGCTTCATTGTTGCAAAAAATAGAAAACGATCCGAGGAATGGTTAGTTTTAGTATATATTCAAAGTATGGCATCTCCGTATGTGAAACAAGTTGGTGTGCCGGCTGTCAGCGGTTGCCACTTTGAGCTATAAAGGCTAGAAGGAGCTTCATTGTTACAAAAAATAGAAAACGATCCGAGGAATGGTTAGTTTTAGTATATATTCAAAGTATGGCATCTCCGTATGTGAAACAAGTTGGTCTGCCGGCTGTCAGTAGTTACCACTTTGAGCTATAAAGGCTAGAAGGAGCTTCATTGTTGCAAAAAATAGAAAACGATCCGAGGAATGGTTAGTTTTAGTATATATTCAAAGTATGGCATCTCCGTATGTGAAACAAGTTGGTGTGCCGGCTGTCAGCGGTTGCCACTTTAAGCTATAAAGGCTAGAAGAAGCTTCATTGTTGCAAAAAATAGAAAACGATCCGAGGAATGGTTAGTTTTAGTATATGTTCAAAGTATGGCTTCTCCGTATGTGAAACAAGTTGGTCTGCCGGCTGTCAGTAGTTGCCACTTTGAGCTATAGGGGCTGAAAGGGCTTCATTGTAGCGAAAAAAAAACGATCAGAGAAATGGTTAGTTTTAGTATGTCTTCAAAGTATGGCATCTCCGTATGTGAAAAAAGTTGGTCTGCCGGCTGTCAGTGGTTGCCACTTTGAGCTATAAAGGCTAGAAGGAGCTTCATTGTTGCAAAAAATAGAAAACGATCCGAGGAATGGTTAGTTTTAGTATATATTCAAAGTATGGCATCTCCGTATGTGAAACAAGTTGGTGTGCCGGCTGTCAGCGGTTGCCACTTTAAGCTATAAAGGCTAGAAGAAGCTTCATTGTTGCAAAAAATAGAAAACGATCCGAGGAATGGTTAGTTTTAGTATATATTCAAAGTATGGCTTCTCGGTATGTGAAACAAGTTGGTCTGCCGGCTGTCAGTAGTTGCCACTTTGAGCTATAGGGGCTGAAATGGGCTTCATTGTAGCGAAAAAAAAACGATCAGAGAAATGGTTAGTTTTAGTATATATTCAAAGTATGGCATCTCCGTATGTGAAAAAAGTTGGTCTGCCGGCTGTCAGTGGTTGCCACTTTGAGCTATAAAGGCTAGAAGGAGCTTCATTGTTGCAAAAAATAGAAAACGATCCGAGGAATGGTTAGTTTTAGTATATATTCAAAATATGGCATCTCCGTATGTGAAACAAGTTGGTCTGCCGGCTGTCAGTAGTTGCCACTTTGAGCTATAAAGGCTAGAAGGAGCTTCATTGTTGCAAAAAATAGAAAACGATCCGAGGAATGGTTAGTTTTAGTACATATTCAAAGTATGGTATCTCCGCATGTGAAACGAGTTGGTCTGCCGGCTGTCAGTGGTTGCATTTCAGAGCTATGAGGCGCGAAAGTCACTGCATAGTTACGAAATAAAACGGTAAAAGAAATGGTCAGTTTTAGCTCTTATTGAAAGAATGGTGTCTCCACAGGTGAAACAAGTTGGTCTGCCAGCCTTCAGTGGTTGCCACTTCGAGCTATACCTAGGGCTTGGAAATGGGCTTTATTGTTGAAAAAAAAAATTATCACAGAAATGGTTAGTTTTAGTACACATTCAAAATATGGCATCTCCTCATGTGAAACAAGTTGGTCTGCCGGCTATCAGTGGTTGCCATTTTGAGCTATTAAGGCTAGAAGGAGCTTCATTGTTGCAAAAAATAGAAAACGATCTGGGGAATGGTTAGTTTTAGTACATACTCAAAGTATGGCATCTCCGCATGTGAAACAAGTTGGTCTGCCGGCTGTCTGTGGTTGCATTTCAGAGCTATGAGGCGCGAAAGTCACTGCATAGTTACGAAATAAAACGGTAAAAGAAATGGTCAGTTTTAGCTCTTATTGAAAGAATGGTGTCTCCACAGGTGAAACAAGTTGGTCTGCCAGCCTTCAGTGGTTGCCACTTCGAGCTATACCTAGGGCTTGGAAATGGGCTTCATTGTTGAAAAAACAAAATTATCACAGAAATGGTTAGTTTTAGTACACATTCAAAATATGGTATCTCCTCATGTGAAACAAGTTGGTCTGCCGGCTATCAGTGGTTGCCATTTTGATCTATAAAGGCTAGAAGGAGCTTCATTGTTGCAAAAAATAGAAAACGATCTGGGGAATGGTTAGTTTTAGTACATATTCAAAGTATGGCATCTCCGCATGTGAAACAAGTTGGTCTGCCGGCTGTCTCTGGTTGCATTTCAGAGCTATGAGGCGCGAAAGTCACTGCTTAGTTACGAAAAAAAAACGGTAAGAGAAATGGTCAGTTATAGTACCTATTAAAAGAATGCAATGTTAGCAAAAATAGTATTAATAAAAAGTCTTCTTATTAAGATCAAAAATGAAATACATAATCAGTTTTTACCAAAATCGACGTAGATTTTCTGAAGAAAACCTTTTTTTGTCTAGAGGCGATTTTTTTCCCCACAGTGCGGTGGTGCGCGGCGCAAGTTTGAGGTTGGGTCAAACATACGCAGATACGACAGCGGCTGGCATGAACTAGAAAAATTTGCCTATTTTCCCGCTTTTTAATGTTTTTTTAGACTTTTTCCTTAAATAAGCGACTTACGTGAACGATGATAGCTCTGAAATACAACCACTGACAGCCGGCAGACCAACTCGTTTCATCTGTGGATACACCATTCTTCCAATTGGTACTAAAACTAACCATTTCTCTTATCGTTTTTTTTTTGTAACTATGCAGTGACTTGCGCGCCTCATAGCTCTGAAATGCAACCACTGACAGCCGGCAGACCAACTTGTTTCACATGCGGAGATGCCATACTTTGAATATGTACTAAAACTAACCATTTCTCAGATCGTTTTTTTTTCGCAACAATGAAGCACCTTCCAAGCCCTATAGCTCGAAGAAGCTACCACTGAGAGCCGGCAGACCGACATCATTCACATTAGGGGACTACTCTACAACCCATAAAAGCAAGTCTATCCGTTTCCCTGATCGTTACGAAAATTCCCGTGACCTCTCGGTCTAGTAGGAATAAAGATTATCGGCGTTTTAGGATTTCGAATACATGTAAAAGATTTAAGATTCAAACCAATAGGGATCTTCTGAACATGCTCTTGCTTTCCTCTGATCCAGTAAACGATGTATCACGAAGCCCTTTGCAAAAATATCAGAACTATTTTATCCAAAATCACAACTTTTCAACCCAGTATCACTCCCAGCTACATAAATTGAGCAACAGATGACAGCAGAGCAGGATTGCTATCACGACCCAGATACATAAGTCTGTACCGAATCAGATGAAGATGAATAAATTGTGTACTACTTTCAGTTTCTTTTGAGCTAAAGTTTTTAATGACGTAAATTTAATTTAAAAAATATTTTTGAACACAATCTGTTTCATTGTTTAAACTTTATACCTGTCTGTTTTACTTATTTATAGTAATTATGGTGATTAGTGAATGATTCCCTCACTGTTATTCAACTATCATTTCAATTACATGGGTATTTAAGTACCACTGTTTTTTTTTTACTCATTCCCAACATTAAAATACGTCAATAGCTAACTATAAAGGCTAAATATAATGTAATTAACTAATAAGAGCTGTTTAATACGCCAAAATAATTTTTCACGGCTAGGTTGTTCTACGCGATTCACTGTGCGCTTCTGGCGACACGATCACGTGACCTGCCGGACGTGACGAATTCATATCAACGAACATTTATTAAATATTTTGAACGGTTTGCTTGTGTTTTACGAGATTTTTTTTACTAGTTAAACGTTAAATAATAAGACAATGTATAATTATTTTGCATTCAAATTACATAACAATAGCACTTTAATTGCCGTTCGAAACCGGAACACAATTTTGCGAGCACCGTGACGCGACCACTTCGCTCCTCAATTTTAACGACACTTGGGCATATCTTAGACTATAGATAAATATAGACTCGGCATAACAAGCTTTAGCAAACAGTAGAAATGCGGCCGGTCGCCATGTTTTGTTCCTGTCAAAACAAGTACGTAAGTTGTCATTGCGATTTGTTTGTTTCCGAGTTTTGAAGAAAATTTTGTGTTGTTAGGCGAATTTTTGTGCTTGTTTATAGTGTTCGAAACTGCATAATACTAAATTCATTATGGTTATGTGCACTGTGTTAAAGTGCCGCATGAAAACCAGCGAAAAACATCCTAATATTACATTGCACAGGTTCGTACAAGATATATAAAATATATGGATAGATTTATAATATTTTAAAAGATTTAGCTATTTGTGAGAAAGTTTACAAAGATTAACTAGCCTTTTTTACAATCATTTACTGTTAAAAGTGTTTTTTTAAGAAAATCATTCGTCACCTTATTGTAAATAGTGATGTGGTTCGTCATCCTTAAACAAATATCACAATATATCGATAGATGAATGAATTGTGATTTATTTTATTCTATTGAGATTTATGTAATAATATTTATTATAAGGTATACCTATAGTCGGTTTCTTTTTTATGATTTTAGATTGCCAACATGTAAAGAAAGAAAAGAACAGTGGCTGGATACAATTGGAATCGAAAATTTGGATGTTACAACCAAACATATTTATATTTGTTCCCTGCATTTTGAAGAGAAATGTTTCAATCGAACTTTAAATGTAACAAGACTGCACGACGATGCTTTGCCTTCGAGTGGGTTGTTGGTAAGTTTTAATATGATGATTACTCAGAAACAGAACAAATAATGTTATAATCTATTCAACTATGTAAATAATGTTGATCTGTATTATATGAAATTATTCAAGTAGGTAAGATCTATGTTTAATTTTTTTAATGCAACATAGTCTATTCAATTGTGTAAATAATGTTGATTTGTGATAGAAATTATTCACAGTAATACTTAGTTGAGGTGAAGACGTATTTTTTTAAGTTTTAATTATAATGATACTTCCGAACACAGTAGCCTAGTCAATTAGGCAACATACCGTAAACACTATGTCTGATGTGAGTAAATAACTGAAAATGTTACATTGAACATACTGTGATTTTTTGAATACGAATAAAACCTGTTGATTTTGAAACAAAAGTTGTGGTTGTTTATTTTTTTGTGTTCCTTCCTTTTGTGTTTTATATTAAACCTAAGCTATGCACGCAAAACAGGTATAAAAATCTCTAAATATTTTACGCATTTTCGTTTCATAACCTTCATTATTCTACTGCGAAATTTTATTATGGCGAAGTCGAAGTGCATAGCTCATATTATTACGTAAATAAAAGCGAGGAAAGATAATAGATACTCAACAAAAATGTCGAATTCTATGAACACCATGCAATTCAATTATCGATATCATCATAATCGATAATAGTAATACGCGCTGCTCTACGGCAAGACGCCATTGTTTCCGACTCAAGTTTAGGTATGCTGGGTATGCACGATTTTTTTGGAGGTATGTCATGTCTATTCTTTTTTCTATAGTCTAAGGGGCATATATAAAATGGGGGATTTCACAGACCCAAGTAATGTTGCCAGAACTGGAAAAAAGCTTCGCTGCGGTAATTTTTTGCTTCAAAGTGTTGAAAAATCTCCGTGACACCAACCGGAATTCCGGTAATGCCGTTTTCTCAGAAAAGAATTATAAGAATTCGAATAATTATAAAATGTTGAAGTCTCAGGACACACCAATTTCGCCATGTACAAGTTTTTTTGAAAAATGCCCACGTAAAATTTTTATCGTAATTTGTACGCATGAACCAAAGAATTATATTTCTCGTTATCGTCTCGTTATTATATTTAATTTAAAAAAAAACTCCGATACAAATGTCGAAACGGGGATACGAAAGAGATGCAAGAATGTGACGAACTGCGGGTATGAATGAGATGGAAATAGTCAGCCAATAAAATGCTACTAATTTCATACTTATACCTTGTACCATAGACTTAGTAAAATAGAATAGACCCGGCATAACAATCTATATAAGTACAAACAGTAATTATGCGGCCGGTTGATGTTTTGTTTTTTTTTTAAGTTATTAGTACGCGTAGCCGCCATCTTTGTGCCAAATCTTTTGTCGGCGTCAGCTTTAGGTATGCACGATTTTTTGTAGGTATGTCATATCTATTCTTTTTTCCTTCGTCTGAGGTAAAAAATACACGTAGGTCGTAGAAGTAGCACATAAATTTACCTAATTATTTATTCTATAAAATAACATTATGAAGTAGCATTACGAGCTAATGAATATAATACCACGAGGATGACAAAATAAATAAAAGCTTGATTCATATTTTATTTACTTACACTCTCCTTTAATATGTAACCAATTGGACATGTATGATGTAATTTAGCCAAATAAGTATTAATTTTAGAACACCATTAGAATTAGTATTTCCTTAATTTAATTAATATAATTTTGCATACCTATTAGATACACTTATTTTGGTCGTTCATAGAAATGCTTTCAAACCTAATAGTATCGAGGCTTATTGAGGAAATTAATTATGATCTAAGTGTACAAAATCAATATTCGGGCAATGGTTAGTTTCATGGTTAGTTCGGCAAATAGTTCCAGATGACTTCATAGATGGCGCTTAGTAAAAAGAGAGTCTATACAGAAAACAAAAACCGACCAAGTGCGAGTCAAGCTCGCGCACCCAGGGTTCCGTACACGCAAGCATTTCAAAAACAAACTTAACTTTGCAGTTCGATCCCTACCCAGATAGCATTTTTTGGTAGCCGTTACGAAACAAGTCGACACTGAAAAGTCGACACCAGTAACATTTTTGGTCGCTGCTACGACTATGTTTCGGTCGCTGCGACTAAAGTGGGGCAAATCTCGACACGGTAACATTTGGTTTTTAAGTTACGACGCTGTATGGTAACAATGCGTCGACTATTTCAGAAATCATTCGTTCATTCGTCAATTCTCTTCATTCTTTTGCAACCTACGAGAGACAAATAAAATGTCAAAGAAAACTCATGCAATATGAAGATTGAAGACAAATTGAAAGGTCCGCCATAATTATTTTGACAGCGTAAGTTTATTTTTGAAATTAATTAGTTTTAAATGTGTTGTGATATTGTGATTTTAGTGGGAAAAGAAATTTGTCGTATTATTTAACAAAATACATTGAAAATCATCGATGGGCCATCATATAATTGCAATTTAACCAGTTTATTGAAATGTTTACATGGTTTTCATTAGAAGTTTTGTTATTTTTTTGGACTCCAGACCTTTTAGTTTAATCAAACTGTACACTTTTTATGCTAATAATATGATATTTAATCAAAAATAATCCATAAACTTACAAAAACATTTATTTTTTTAGTGAAATTATACTAGTCATATTTGGTAAAAAAGTTACGACACTGCGTCGACTTGCAGACACAAAGTTACTAAATTTATAATATGGTGTCTATCACTTTATTCTTTCCAGCGGTCCTAAAACTGTTGACAATGCCTTTCTCAATTGCAGTACATGCGTCGAAAAATCTATTTTGTATTTAATATATAGGTAGTTGAAAAGATATGAGTTTGGCGAACTGGAGAAGAATGAAATGCAACATTAAAGTACAAGGCATAGCGACTTTTGCCGAAGGAATAAAACTAAAAGAAACTTTAAATAACTACAAGACAATTTTAATTAATTATGTTTTAAGAAGAAATAATTATCTACGTATATTATATTATATTATTAATTATAAATAAAGTACTCGTTATTACTTACTTGGAGTTTCATTTTGTCTTACTAATAAATTGTTGATTTTCCTGTAGTCATGTTTAGTTGGTATACAATTTAAAAATATTTGAGAACCAGGTGCAGCTGGTTGATATTTTTATGCTTATTTTGGTAAAATTTTGTTTTGGAACTATGACGTAACATTACGAAACTTTATGTACATGAATATTATTCTAGTAACAAAGTTGCCGCACCGTTACAACACAGTTAATCTTTGATCGTTCGCTTGTTGAAAACTCAACGCAATGTGTATGAAATAAAGTCGACACAAATCCGTACACATTATGTTGACTCGTCGACTACAAAAAGTAACTGAAACACTTTCCGGTCAAATGTGTATACACTGTTACAACACATACAAACCAAACTGAAGTCGTTACAAATGCATACATATTTTGTCGACACAACGACTACAAAGAATTACTGAAACACGTTCCGGTCAAACTGTGTAAACACTGATACCACACATATAAACCGAAACCCACACATCGCAGTTGCAACAGTCGCATTGTTTCGAAACAATAACGGAACTTTGTCAATTTGTTACTGACTTAAATATTTTGCGACCAAAAAATGCTATCTGGGTAGGATTCATACTTTGGAATTACATTGAATTGCTTTATATTATTGAAGAGTGTTATAATATTTACAGCTATAAAACATGTAAAAATTTTAAGAACTACTTGTTTTAATACCGTCTCAAAATATTAGTGAAAAATATTCTTATGAATTTTTGACACTTTTTTTTCGCAAATCTTACGTGATGTGGAAATTTATAATCAGACCTAGATTCCAGATATATAGATCTATCAAAAAAACCTAGTAGCTTTGAGGGTACACAAATTGTGGTAAACTAGAATTTGTAATTCAAATTACATTAATTTGTAATTATAATTAAGTAGGTACCTGTACTATGCCATCACACTGCGATCGCCAACCCGCCTGCCAAGCGTGGCGATTACGGCAAAACCCCCCATTGGGGGAGGCCTTTGTCCAGCAGTGGACGTCTTTCGGCTGAGAGAAGGTACCTAATTAGTAATTAGAAAATTTTAATTACATTTTGAAAATGTAATTAGTAGGTAATTAATTACATTTTGCCCATCACTGGGCTACACTACATGTTTAAATCACAGAAAAATCTAATTAATACTGAAAAACACTGTTAAACTAACCAAATCTTATTCAAAACCTATAAGCAGAGTTTTAAGAAATCATATTTTCAAATAAAATAAATAAAAATAAAATAAATAATATATTTATAAATAAAAAATATATACATAAATAGGTATGAAAATAAGGTGATTTTAATTAATGTAACGTATTGGTCCAATCTATTACATTAATTAAATCACCTTACTGCCTACACTTTGTTACTGTTAAATTTAGGTGTGATAATAAACTAGATTAGCCGGCTAAAATAAATAAAAATGTTTAGTTTACACATTTTATCGATCATTAGCCTCTCCTCTAGCCCTAAGCTTACCTAGGTTTATGATAGTTCTCCCTAGCCGGCCAGAGGCTGTAATGATCGATAAATGTTTAGTTCAAACATTTTATCGATCATAAGCCTCTCCTCGAAAATAAACCTAAGTTTAGCCGGCTAATCTTAAGTTAATTTCGTACCTACCTTTTAGCCATAATAGACATTTAACTCTGCAAGGCAGGGATAGTACAGCTTATTAGATTAATATATATATAAACTAGCCGCGCCCCGGGGCTGCGCTCCATTGGGAATTTCGGGATCAAAAGTACCCTATGTGCTATTCCCGGTATTTTTCTACCCGTACTTATACCAAATCCTGTAGATTTTGCGTGACAAACTCACATCCAAAACTTTTGCATTTATGATATTAGTAAGATAACGTTTCTGATTTTCCACAGCCATTTTAATATGTAATGCTTTGAAATCACAATCGGACCCGCATGGATGCGCTGCTGTCAGTATGTCACCAAATCGGGCAGGACAACGTCTGCTGCGGCTGCTTAATTGACCTTATGACAGGTAACCAGTTACTTAGTTTCAACTTTGAGCAGCCGTGCTAGTCTTCAAGCAACTTATTCAAGCAATAGCAGGAAACAGCTGATCGTAGGGCACTTTCAAAAATATCTTGTTAGCCACACGAATTCCTATTTTATTCCAGTTGTCTTGCGCAAAGGGTAGGAACTCCCTGTACAATGCTCTCCAATTGTTGTTTGAAAATCGATTTCCCAAATCAGCTGAAATTAATTAAAAATAAAATCAATTTAATAATACGTCATCTCTGCAAAACTTAGAATTTTAGATTTGTAAACAATCTGACACCAAGTGTTATCTACATAAACTTTGAGTTTATATAAATAATATTTGATAACACACTCTATAACTTGCTTACTGACCACAGACCAATTTTTGTACCTTGGACTTGATGAATCAATAAAAAATATTTTTATTTTTACAGAAAACGAAAAGTCGCCGCGCTAGCATAGCTGTCTATCATTTCCATTCAATGGAAATGACAGATATTTTTATAATTATATAATATTTTTATAATTTTGTAAAAAAAAATGATTAAGGGAGGTAGGTAGTTTATGAGGTAACACGAGCAACAACTGCAAATTGCGGATATTTCGCACATCTACAATTTGCAGTTGCATCTAGAAAAAAGGTTTCTTAATTATGTACGAGGTAATTAACAGTTGTGGTGTAAACTAGAAATAAATTGATACCTAGCTCTATTGTTCTATGTGTGTAATTATTACTTATACGATACATTTGACGCCAATATGTTACTTAGGTACTTCCTGGTTAAATCTACTATCGCTTGACATTTTAATTTTATTCTGGATTTCACCTTTAAACAATTTTATTTTATGCTTGAGCGTAACAAGCATGGAACTATCAAAAAAATTACTGTACTCTCATATACCTAATCATATCTAGGTATCTGTTTCAAAGGATATCCAATCCATAGACACAGCCATTAGGATATGCCGTGAGTGTTATGGGTACTTTTGAGCCAGGTACGATACGACCACCCTCGTATCGTACCTGGATTTCGTCTTTAAGATTAATACCTAAGTATATATTTTGACTAAACATGTATCGGATATTAAACTGTTTAAAAATTGACGAAGCTTCTTGCTATTGTAGGTTTTCATATTTTCTATAATGGCATATTAAATTTTATTTTTTTTGTGTTATCTTATCCTACCAAAGTTATGTACCTTATCCGGGTGCAATAAAGGCTATGTTTAATTCAGTAATATTTTCATGTAGTAATATTTTATGATAAAGGTATAAAATAAAATGTTACCCACTCAGGTCTCTCGTCTCCGGGTTGTTGTTAGTAAGGTGCGACTCAATGTTTCCAACATCTGGCCTCATGTAGAATGAATTTATTCTAACGTAAGTCTTATCGTCCTTCGTCTCTGGTATTCCGTCTAATTTCCAAGTAAATACTAAATCAGCTGAAAAATAAAACAATAATAATGAACTGCATTAGTTTAGCTACGTAGCCACAATACGTAGCATATAAATTATGCACTCTTTAGCTCTTTAGCTAAACCACTGCTGAATAATGACTATTAATTAGGCGGCCTAAGGATATAATCCTCAATAACAATGAATACAATACAGACATTCGATCATCATTTGCACACATATCTTAATTCATCCCCTGAAAATGACCCTTGTTTAAAAAAAAATATTTATTTACTTTGCACATCTGTGTTTGGGTCATAGGATTACATCATCATACTTTACTTTCTTCTCCTACGAGTACCTTTCACCTGATTTGGTACAGTAGAGTAAATTGGCTGTGACAGACGGACGGACAGACAGACGCACGAGTGATCCTATAAGCGTTCAATTTTGCCTCTCGAGGTACGGAACCCTAAAAAACTAAAAAACACTTACACATAGTAGCATTAAAAGTCCCATGTGCGTTGATGCGCAGTGAGTTGTACCGGCCCTCTCCTTCGTATTGCCCGGTCACGAACACCTTGGGCGACGTCATGTCTAACTCCATGTGGAAACGGTCTTCATCTGCACGAAGTCTGTAATACCAATTTATAATAAAGGCTAGCTTTTGCCCGCGGCTTCGCCCGCGTGAATTTCCCACGGGAACAGTGCTTTTTCCCGGGATGAAAGGTACACTATGTCCTTCTCAGTACTTCTAAATTCTACAAAATTTCAGGAAGATTGATTCAGTAGATAAAGCGTGAAGATATAACAAACAAACAAATCCACTTTCGCATTTATAATATTAGTTGGGATTAGGATATACGCAAAAAAATATAGTTGTAGCTATTTCTAATTGCTGCTTAATAGAAATGCAGTTAGTAAAAAGTTCATTAAATACAGACGATGACAGACATACGGCAGTGCAGTAGGTAACAAAGTCCGTGAATTGAATACGGAACCCTATAAAACTAAATCAAAAACGTTCGCGTTCGTTATCCTTATTTTAGCCGCCTGAAATAATACGTTGAAGAGAAATAACTGCCCAATATTTGATGTTGGTACCTCATCCATTAGCAGAGTATATAGGTACACAAATAGCAACAATATTAATAACATAAGGTATCTCATGGTTGCAAAAAAAACCCTTAAATAATATTTCTTTATCAATACATATAATAAAATCGTAAGTGGGTGATGTCTGTACATGGAAGATAAATATGAAAAACTATTATAAGAAGTATCTAATATCGTAACAGAACCCAAATCAACGATTTTTAGAATTTTTGTCTGTTTGTCTGTTTGTCGGTTTGTCTGTTTGTCTGTTTGTCTGTGAGTTTGTGCACGCTAATCTCATAAACGGTTTGACCGATTAAGATGCGGTTTTCAGCAATATATTGTGCTAAGCTTCACTTAACATTTAGGCTTTGTTTTATTTAAATCGGTTCATAAATAAAAAAGTTACATTAATTTAAAGAAAAAGTAACGTAATTGCTTTAAGTTAATAACTAACAGGTTTCTAGATTTGCGTAAGTAAGTTTATAAATATATCTTTTTGTGTTTTTATTTATTTATAATATAATATTTCTAAAAATTTCATAATTATTACATTTTAATGTTTTTATCATGGTTGATTCGGTGAACCATCACTAGATGGCGCTGTGCAAAAGTAAAACGCGCTATGGTTGGGTTTTCGGTAAGAACGACTCTGCATGCGTGGTCTGTTATGTGCACTAGGTGTTTCCTACGACTTCGGCTGCGATTATTGTTTGGAATGAAAAATTGTGGTGTTTGTTTGATCGATTGGTTAGATAGAATTGGAATTATTATTTTCTTACATAATTAATATATATAGATCCGAAACCTTACATACTGATGTCTCTAGGCTAACTGAAGAACAGCGATTAATATTCGATCGTGTATGTCGCAGCGTAGATGCTAAGTATATTTTAAAAGTTTACAAAACAAAAAATAAGAATAATAATTAAAATGCTTGACTTTGATGATCCTAACCTTACTTCCTGTAATTTAAATCTTACTTAATTGGATAAAATTAACCAGTATTTTATGCGGTAATTTTCTGTAGTGCATGACTTGGAATATTACATCATGTTCCATGACTTGCATTGCACACTACCGTCAAAAATCTTTACAAGATCGAAAGAAGTAACATTGTCTTCCTTCCCATACTACTCAGTAGTATACTCCTAGTTGATCCCTGACATATTTAAAATCATTTGCAGTTTCGGCAGCTAAGCTGTGGAATACCCTTACTAAAGATATTAAAATGGCTCCTTCCCTATCTTCTTTCAAATCAAAACTTTTAAAATCTTCGCATGTTACTTCGAACATTTAAGCTAGGTAGGTAGTCTTTTCTTTATTCCTTTTCTAATTTTCCCATAAGTAGTCAAATGACTACTATAATACATATTATATTATATAAGTAAGTATTATTATATTATTTATGTATCATATTTATGTATATACGTATGTACGTAAGTACTTACTTCTACCCTCTTACTGAGTAAATATATCCTCTCAATCTATCGCTGTTGACAGGAAGAGATCCCTTCGTGGGATAAGTCCGCTTTGTATATTTACTTTTTTAGTTATGTTAAGTTCACTGTGTATCCTTAGTACAATAAAGATACTACAAACAAACTTATGTACGCAAACTATTTTTTTTGTTGATTTATTTTCTAAGACTATTTTTGCAAGCAGAATTTGTTGCAAGAGTATCTGTGGCAATCAAGAAGGTTAGAGTTCAAATAGGTAAGCAATCTATTACTACTACTGCAATCTAAAATAAGTAAGACGTTTACGGGGTCAACCATTACTTTGTTCTAATTACCTAAGTAAGGAAAATCTGTACTAGAACTAGAATACTTAGATTAAAATGGAATGAAAGCGATTAAATCAAGGTTAAAGGAAAATCATGCAGCTGTGCAACTTTGCATTGTAGGTACGTACTGCTCGTACTTATCCTAGAAAATGCGAAAGTTTGGATCTATAAAGCTATTGGTCCTGATCATAAAATGCAATAGATTTTATATTGGGAATACTAGTGTAAAATAAGCCCCCTTTAAAGTTTGTCTTAAAATTTAATAAAAAAACATAAGACTGATATCGTAACTTCTAAAAAGGGAGTATATAGTTGAGAGTAGAGGCTGAGTAGTACTAGGTGAGTATGTATAAGATAGTGAGGAGTGTAGAGAAAGCGAGGGAGATCTGGAACGACCGTAGCAAGTGGAATTCTACCTTTATCTATTCAAGCGGGGAACAGGTGGGATAATACTTATGTCATGATACTTACCTCGCATCATGAACTTTAGCTCCTCTCAAACCGTATACGAATATGTCTTTCATAGACATTTTGGCAACTATCTGAAAATTCAATGTAATTTATTTTCATAAATGTTTACTGTGGTTTCAATTTGTAAAACATTACAGTTTATATATGTAAATAATAAAATAAGCATATATAATTATAAAAAAGGTAGGTACAACAATTAGGTAGGTAGTTACATCGAAACTGCTTTTAGAGTACACTTGACAAAGAGGTCGAGACCGTATCAGCCTATTAACCTGAACCAAAGTTCGGCTTGTGAAGTAGAGAAGGCAATGGCAAGCCATTTCTGTCTGTCCGTCTGTTAGTCGGCTAACTTTCAAGTATATGGTGAAGATTATATAAGGTTCTGATTCATACACACAAATAAATATACGAAAATCTTCCGGTCAGAGCATCTATTACAGGAGGGCTACTACTTCGTTTTGTAACTTACCACAAGTTATGCTCTGAGAGCTCTTTGCTAGTATTCGAATTTCATCAAAGATCTTTAGATTCCCAATAGCTCTATATATTAAGATGAAATTAGGCAAATTCATGCAAAATATTTTCCGACTTTTGTAATGTTTTTATGGATATGAATTGTTATACTAACCTGATTATTCTTGTACTCGATTCGCAATTCCTTCTGATGATAGGGGTCTACTGCAGGCACCCCCAGATCCTCAACACCGTTCGCTAAGGCTGCCAGCCCATCTTGCACGGCTTCTACCAAACAATCGTTGACGTCCACTGAGTTTCTATCGCAAACCTTTAGATATTTCTCTGTAACATTACAAAGTTTTTATGAGAAATATTGTTTTATTAGTTATGGACACAGGCTTAGCTTAGACACAAATTTTAATTTCAAACAGCTTCCTATTAGGTGGTGGTTGCAAAAATGTCATATTTCACACTATTTTATACGAAATTATTCATATTCATAACATAATTAGGTATTTATGTTATAAACTGACCTACTTATTAAAAAATAATGCGACCAAGCGAGTCAAATGCAGAGAAATCTTTGTAACAACAAATCAATTTTCATTTTTATTTAATATCATAAATTACAACTAGGTACGAGTATATTTTTAATGAAACATAAGTAGACAACAGACTATTTTGCGCAACTACATTTAAATAATACAATATTACACACTTTTGACAAGAATGTTATGAGTATGCGGTAAGAAAAAAGAGCACTTACCTATATCCACTTCAGCGTAACAGCTAGCCAGCAGAACAAATAAATATATTTTTATAATTCGCTTCATCTTTGATTAAATTAATTTCACAAGTAAACGAGTTATTTAGAGCTGCTCGTCAGGTGTTGTGAGGGCTGCTGGTCGAGAGACCGTATGCGATTGCATAAACTCGAATCTCAATGTCGGCATCGCCGCACTTCGGTGGAATACATAATAGTAAGGACTAGTCATAGAAGGAGAACCAGTCGCTGACGCTGTTGACAATAATAATTACCTGTTATAAAGTCGAGGCATCACGTAGACTATTGTTGATTAGAGCTGCGTCCCGAGTGTGACCGTTTTTGGTATTTTCAGTACTAATTTAGTATAATTGGGGCATTTCAAAATGATGTTAGTATAATTTTAGTACTTAACCAAATTTTAGTTGGTCTATTTTGTTTTTTTTTTTTTTTGCGCGTTTTCAAGTAAAAACCTCTCCCTCCCTCCCGAAAGTTTCTTCCTTTGAAAATTTCAGAATTCCTCGGGTTTTTAAGAAAGTTTCCGCTTGTTCTTTGAAAAACATCACTATCCGTACGATTCCATTTTTTTTATTTTTTGCTCCTTGTACAATTGTCCCGTACGCGTCCTTTTTTTTTCGTCCGGTAAAATTTTGAAACGATTATTCGGATTTGATATTGAAATGTGTGCTTTACGTAGCATATTTCTGAAAAAAATGTTAGTACAAATTTTGGTATTTTCGAATTTTGCTTTTTAGTATTTTTTTGTACTGACAGCACAACTTTTTGGTATTTTGTCAAATTTTAAAACGGGCACACTGGTCCCGGGGCCAGACGGGTCGCAAATAGAGATGGGCGCTTGGATAAATTTCCGGAAGGTAAAAATGGGAAAGAATGGGTAGAATTGGTAAAAATTAATTTATACCCATTTATACCCGATATTTTTTATTTATACCGGGAAGAAATTAAAATGAAAGTAAATTATCCTTATTTTTTTTAATACTGATAAAATAATAATTAAAGTATAAATATTAGGTGTGTTTTGATTATAAGGAAGATAAATAACTAGTTGTTTTCGGTTCAAATATTAAAAAAAAACATAAACAACAGATTTAAAATCATATGTATTCAAATAATATTTTGAAAATAATGATGCATTTTAGTATATAGCTGTTTAAAGTAGAAAATCAAAACATCTTCAGTTGTATTATAGACTAACTTTTGCCCGCAGCTTCGCCCGCGTGAATTTCCTTCGGGAACAGTGCTTTTTCCCGGGATGAAAAGTATCCTATGGCCTTCTCAGTACTTCTAACTATGTGTATGTGAAATAGGAAGATTGGTTGAGTAGATAAAGCGTGAAGAGGTAACAAACAAACTCACTTTCACATTTATAATATTAGTTAGGATTTGGAGGTAACTTCGCAATATTTTTCTCTCGAGAAAATTTTATGCAAGCGTGTTTTTGAGAGAGTTAGTAATTAAGTTCCATAACGACCGGTCCCGCGCTGCCCGCATCCGGTCGTTATGGAAATCCTTGGGGGAGGCCTTTGTCCCGCAGTGGACGTCTTTCCTCTGACAGAGAGAGAGTGTAATTAAGTTGGCTGACATTCGTGTAAGGCGGGCCTTACGATTCGATGATCGCCTAGCCGTTCAATAGAACTTGGCAAACTTGGCAAACTTCAATTGGCAAACTTGTTCGTCGCCCCGGCATAACATTTATCGTCTAAAACCAGTTGGCTGCGAATGAGTCAGAATAAAGATACCTATATCTTGTCAGGTCTTTTTGTAACCAAAACGTAAATTGTACACTTTATAAGTACTTTTATACACAGTACTTAATTTAAAAACTAAATATATGCTTATTTCATAATAAATCTTAACGATATATTGTAAAATATCGTAATTACAAACATTTTAATTGCTTTTAATTTTTTCCCGGTATAAATTAAAAATTCCTGGGAAAATATGGGTATAAATGGATAAATTTCCGAGTCTCGGAAATTTATCGGGTAACTGCCCATCTCTAGTCGCAAATTTCCGTGAATATACAAATTTGTGTGAATTTCGGTATAGAAATGTATTATATCGGGTTTTGTCAAAACCTGTATAAAGAAAGATCATTGAGTAAAAAATCTTTACAAAATTTAGAGCGTCACAATTTTTAAAATTTGTTATATTAGACATGAAATAAATAAAATAATAATTACATGTAAAGCTTCAGACTAGCTTCTGACACTACACACATACGACACTGGTTTTCAAAAATGATATTGGTATTGGCTTCCTCGGCTCAATGCGATCTAATTTATTAAAACTGATGAATTTTAGAAGATCTCCCTCAGCCTCAAGATCCCGATAGTAATTTTTCCATAAGGTCGCTAGTCTGACTAACCTAAATAATATATCTACGTCAATCGACGTTCTCTTCCGAAATTTAATCAAAATATACTTTACTAAGAGATGTAGCAAAAATTTAAAGTCAGAACATTGCATTGACTATTATGAAAGTAACACAGAATACCTAATAAAAATCATATTTAATGAAGTAATAATAAAATGTCTTTACGGATTATTGCAGCGCTCTATGTTAAATTAAAATAATGTCGTGTCATATATGAATTGAAAAAGTTATCGAAAAATGGAAGGAACTCCACCGACAAAAGACACGCTCTTAAATTGTATGGTCACGATGATCTAAGAACTATCGCTGATAAATTATGAATTTTTTACAAAAAGATAGTATCGAAATCAGATCAGCTAGTTTTAAAATTAAAGAGCATTACGATAGAGTCAAAACTTGAACTCCATAGCTCCGGACGGACCCTATTCCATGTCCGTGAAAGTTTACAAATAAATTACCAAAAAATATAAAAGATGAGACAAATAATAAAAAGTTTTATAAAATTCTTTAAAATCACCTCATTGACAACCCTTTTTAAACGTCTACCTCCCTCCCATTGCAAAGCCTAACAAGGTATTAGATAGGAGGTAGTATTTACTTTTAATGAAACCAAATGTAATGCAATTAATGAATAAATAAATAAATGAGCCTTTCAGCAACAAGGACTTCCGCGCGCGGAACGGAAAGGGGGCGGTGTTGCTTCTATACCCATAGAGCTCGTTGAAATCTTCTGCTTGAGAGGAAGTAAGTAAGACCTAATAGTTATAACTGCCAGTCTTGCCCCTCATATAGATATTTTTTTCTTAAATAGTGTGCTAGGCTACTTTATGAAAGCGAGAATTAAAGTGCCTCACAAAAAAAGTTTTCTAAAAGTATTCTATAAATAAGTAGATACTTAACACTTTACAGGACAGTAAACGAGACACAATAGAAGTTCAATTGTTTTACTGCTATAGCAGTTTACCGTCCAGTAAAGTGTTAAGTATGTTTGAATTTTCAAGACAAAAAACATTGTAAGATTTAGAAGGTCTAGGTCCATACGTGCATTAATCTATGACCCTGTTATATTTTGTGACCGGCAATAAAAATCGGTTTAAGATTCATCGACAACGTATCGCATGATCAATAGTCTCAGCGTATGACAGTTCATTGTAAGACTTTTTTGCTCTGCTCTAAATCCCGATGAACATAACGGCACTAGAGAAGATTAATTTATAGGTACTATTATCGCTTTAAGATGGTGCCCCGCGCGATTTAAATCTGAATAAAAATATCTCACGATTCTATTCTTTAAACCCAATGATTAAATAATGAGTCTCACCACATTTTATAAACCAAACAATAAATTAATATCGAATTTGGGGGCAAGGAAATCGCTTGGATCCTTACTCAAGAACTTTTACGTAGACTGCACAGAACATTTATCAAACTTTTTAGTCGCTTCCTTTTAGTCCTAGCCTAGTCATTCCTCATGGCCGGAGATTATTACGTGGAATGAAACACACACAACCTGTTTTCTTGGAAATTTTAATGTTTTTTAACGCTCACCACAGAATAGGAACAACATTTTAGATTGTAGATTTGATAGATTCTGATATTTAGGTATAACGCATATTTTTTGTAAACTGTTTAAGCTCTAGAAATTATCTAGAAAATATTATTAATCCCTGATGCGTTCATATAGGTATGCAGTGCTAACAGAGTACTTAATAAAAGTTATTGACATGCCAAGTTGATCGCAGTCATCAACATGTGTTCAAAAAGATCGTTGACCTTATAAATTTGCCTGTTTGTCACTTGAAACTTGCATCTCTAACAGGAAAATATCCTTAGGTCCTTAGGTACACTTTTTTTTTAATACGGCGTGACACGTACATTAGTGTTTGATAGATTACTTACTGATAAGACAAACTGATGTATGTATTGTATCTTGTAAAATGTCAGTTCATTATAAGAATTAGAAATACACTTTAGTCGTCCACCCCAAGGAAGATAGCGTTTTAAAACTTTAATAAGAAATAGCCAATTTTTAAGCTTTAATATGAATCCAATCACAGTAAACAGTAAATAACAAAGTACGTGCATAAACGTACCAAAAAAAAAAAGAAATGAACTGGGACTTGCCTTTTTTAAACACATTTGAGAAGTGTACATTCATTGTCAAAGGCCGAAACGGTTTAGGTTAAATTTATAATCGACAAAATGTACCTAATTGCATCGAATGCATTAAAATTTGCAACCCAAAAGAAGGTTATGTTATTGCTATGCCAGAAGTGTAATTATACTTAATCGCTCATATAACCGTGCCTAATAAAGAAATACTGGGGTTCTTTGATCAGTTCCCCGCAAATTCATGTTCATGTTTATTACGGACTAGCTTTTGGCCGCGACTTCGTCCGTGCGGATTTTTTATAGATTTTTTCTCAGTTTCTTAGTATTAATCCCATAAATCAATTAAACAAATAAGTTTGAAATGTACAATAAAAAGCGACTCTACATACTGCCAGACCACCATCCTACTTCCTACTAATATTATACGTAATTATGCGAATGTTTGGATGTGAGTTTGTGAATTTGTGAGGATGTTTGTTACTCAATCACGCAAAATTCGTCCAGTAGGACGGATTTCGATGAAATTTGGTACACGGGTAGACAAATACCAGGAATAGCACATAGGGTATTTTTTATCCCGAAATTCCCACAGAAGCGAAGCCCCGGGGCGCAGCTAGTATAAAATAATTAATCATGATGATTAATTTCCGTTGCTATCTCTTTTTCTGTTTCTACTCTCCCATCCCTTCCCATTAATTGGGATTGGCATAAAACGAAATCGATAAATTCCAATTAAAAATAAATCTTCGGGTTCATTGCACTCCGCGCATTCTTTGTTTGCTTTGAATGCGTGTGAACATTGCAAAAATAAATGCTGTCAATCGACGAAGCCTTTTCGGGCGCACTAAACGTTGTCATATTTTATAAAGCTCAGAAAGCGAGTGTCAGGCTGTACAAAAGGAGAAAAAGCTCTGTTATCTTCAAACCTTATGTAGAGCGTCAGTGTAAACATATTATAAAGGCGCGGAGGATCGTATAGCCGAAACATTTTGCGAAGAGCCTCATTGCGAGGCACACATCCGTGCGAGGCATCCGTTTGGGCCAACCCCTTCGATTCTTTTTTATACTTTTTATTTTGTGAATGTAGCAAAAATGAAACCACAATATTCATCCCTAGTTGTTTGGGTGTGTCTGTTGGCGACAACCTGCGGGAGTGTTTCAGACGTCGGGGAAGGATTTTCAGCAACGGATGGTGCATTTTACACAGACGATGCGGTTATATTAAACGGTGAGCGTGTAATTTCATACTATTTTTTCTTGGTAGTTATTCGAATTTTAAAATAAATTCTAAATGTTATTACAATTTCAGTATAATAAAATTTCAGTGCTATAAAAAAAAATCTAATTTTCAGAGGTATTGTTAATATCTAAATATTTTTCATTATTTTATTCAATACATAACCCATTTCTAAATCTGTTTAGATATCTTTTTTAAATTACAAAACTCTCGAGACCTATCCAATGATTTTTGGTTTTAAAATAAACTTATTCTGAAATGTTACAAGTAGTAGACATAAATGTCAACGACATTAGCCGTTGCATTTTTTGTAGAGTTACCGCCACTGTCACACCCATGTCTAATTAGTATGTATGTACAACTTTTAGTTTTTTTGACACATACAAGCATGCAATACTAGAATATATTTTTTATTCAGGTCATTTTCTTCACTAGGTATAGCTACCTACATTTTTCTGTTATGAAATACATAGATAATAGGATATGTACTAAGCCTGAGGCTTCAAAATATGCCGTTTCAATAGTTAACTCTACAGTTTGTATACCTTTTAATATACACAAGGATTACGAAGTCCTATAAAAATACGTTCATTTAATAACTGTGGCAGATCTAGATCCAATAGACATTTGACGAAAAAATATTATAGTTAAGTATTCGTATGGTGTGGACTGGAACAATGCACGCCACATGCCGTATGAGGTTTTGAGGCTAGAGAAAGTTAAAATTTGCAACCGAGATGTCCGGCCGCGGCGAAAACACGATCGGAAATAAGCATTGATACAGTCACATCAAGAAGATTAATCGATGTGGGGTTAAACTTATATTCTATTTAAATATAAAGCTACGGAACTTCACTGTTTTATTAGCGGCGGCGGATGAAGATGAGACTAAATAATTTTGTAAGCTGGTTGTCAACCCGCCCGCTAGCCGCTCTGTCACACGTGGGACATGTTTCGGAAAATATCTATAGAATCGATTCAATGCAAATGTTCAACGCCCACAGCCCGAAGCCGATCACATCAATCAAAGCATTGTCCACGCCAGACTTTGAAGCGTTTCTAAGTACATTTTTTGTGTTATTCTTCGAGGACATTAATTAGATCAGAGACTGGAGATTGAGCCGGCGACGGCTGACATTTCCTACGTCGGATCGCTGAACCCGGAATCCTGGCTACGATTTAATGAACGATCAGACTTGTTTATGATCGGAACAAAGAAACAAACTAGATGGATAGCCTAGAGCTGTGGCCTAGAGCCACTAAAGAACCAGAACAAACGGGCCGCGCGGAGCTCTGTCCTTTTTTTTTTATTGTAAACATGGTGTCAATGTATCCATTTTCTATTTTTTTTCGCTTCTGTCTGATGATAATACATTGGGTTGTGATTTGTTGGATGACATTTAAAATAATCATTCAAACCACCGCACCAAAGTCAAAGATTCTAAAGCCTATGGTGCCATGGTATGTAATTAATCAATGTATTCTAATAGAATAGGAATACATTCATTGATTAATTTAAACTAAGTACAAGCATGGGTACAAGTTTAAATGCTCGTGGGAACTAGAAACCTTTAAAGGCCGTACGTTACCCTTTTTATTTACCGAAGGAATCCCGTTTTAGCCAGTGGACTGGATCAAATATTGTATATCTCTGAGTCCAACTAAGTATTTAGCTCTCTTTGACATCTTAAAACAACTTTTATCTGTAATTAATACATTATGTACAATTATTTCATGAGAAGGTATGATTTCGATGTCTTTATATCTTATTATTAACATAAAAATTAAACAAGTTATAATTAAAATTGCTACTACTAGGAAACAAAATGATATTACAATAATTTCTCATATTGTATTGTTTTTATAGAAATTTAGGATTTATTTGTAGCAAAAAATTTGTTCTGTTGCAACGCATTATGCACAAAATGTCCCATTTGGTCTATTAAGTAAACCGCCGAGGCTCTACTCTCGGGATAAAAAGTATTTAAGTAAAGGATTTTATTTGTTATTCCAGGTTAGTACATAATATCTCGGGGCACATAAAGCAGCGACTATTCTTGTTGTATGGAGTTGCGAATCTGTACTAGCATAGTATGCAGGAAAAAAGACTACCAAAGCTATACTAAATATCTGTATCTTATGGTATTCAGTTATCAAGTACTTTCTGTTAACCACAAGTGTATATTTTTATGTGATTGTAATCTAACGGGTATTTACAATTTTACGTTGACATATACAATTGAAAGGCAATAGTCTCATAAAATTGACACTGTATAACAGTTCCCGTTACGCAGGATTCAATTCAGAGTAAATAACTTGCAAGTTTAAGTGTGACATCATATTTTGAGCTTTCATATATCTTAGAGCGAGCAGAGGTTCATCCATACTAATATTATAAATGCGAATGTTTGGATGTGAGTTTGTGAATTTGTGAGTTTGTGAATTTGTGAGTTTGTGAGTTTGTGAGGATGTTTGTTACTCAATCACGCAAAATCTACTGGACGGATTTCGATGAAATTTGGTACAGAGGTAGATAATGACCTGGAATAGCACATAGGCTACTTTTTATCCCGGGAAAAAGCACTGTTCCCGTGGGAAATTCACGCGGGCGAAGCCGCGGGCAAAAGCTAGTATTTTATAAAGTTAACAAGCAGGTACAATTTGTTGGAAGCATTTGTGATGATTACCTAAACCTGTATTTTTTTTTTGTTTCAAAACAAACCTTGGACCATATTATTTCAGGTCATTTGATAAAAGTGACATCCAATGCACTGTAATTATGTTTTTATTTATTATTGGTTTTATGGACATAATACCCGTATAATCTATTTAAAATAATTCGCAGTAACTTTATATTTCTGATTCTCATCTGATAGCTGGGTATTGACAACCTGTCATATATGTGGGTTCAAATCTTAGGAATCATTAACTTTATAGTTCAAATAGATTGTTACTTTTATTTGATTATTGGTTCGATCAGAATTCTAAACTTTATTTCGGCTTCGTTTAGAAAAGCAGGTAGTAAACTTAAGTAGTTTTAATAGAATAAATATTGTATAACAATAATTCGCGTAAGTTTTATTTCGAGTTTATCAAATAGTATCTAGAATAAGTAGATAAGTATTATTTATTAGCGCGACTGGGAAATATGGATGACTGGTAACTAAATAGGTATTATACCGCTCCCGTCTTCCCGATATTGTTCCCTCCCAATACCAATAATAGTGCTGGACTCACTGAAAAACCAAAGTATTTTTAAGGCAACTACAACACTACAAAGTTATTTCTACCTACATAATCGGTGAGTAGTAAATACATCAGGTACTAGGACAGCTTGGCCTGAACTGCATGAAATTCTCGCGGGTCCAAAATCGAAGATATAAATACATATCAACCTAAATAAATAAGAGCAGTGGTCGGACCAGATTTTGTGGGCGCCAACTGGTTTCGAGGAAACACTTATGCCTACATACCTTAATGTTATTACGGTACTTACTAAATGAATAAACCGTTAGCAGTTAGACTTTTTATAGGATCATCGCCTGTATCCGGATATTGGATATCTTAATGTGATACCTACTTTATAGTCACTCAACGATAAATCGTCGATAAAAATCATAATGCCGATTAAATAAGATAAAATTCTACATTAAGAAGCCGCACGAAATTTTCGAGGGTTTACTGCATCCGTTGATCCATGATACAATTTAAAACAGCATAACAATAATTTCCACGATGGAATTATGATTTTTTCAGCTCCTGCGAATCGCTTCAAGCGAGATGCATCAAACAGCACGAGGGATGGAAAACAACTGCTGCTTTTGCGACCGAGGCAGGTGCGTAAACAGCACATAGAAGTAGCTTTGTCTAGTAAAGTGAAGAAGAAACAAGTTTCTGGATTACCAATAGGGTTTGCTATTTATGAGAGTCACACATGGGATCTAACTACATAGATCGATTTTTCTTTCACAAAGTCGTAAGAAATTACAAGAAATTTAATCTTCATAATGATATTCAGTAATAAATGTTGTTATTAGACAGAGGATGCGTTCGGGTTGGATTGCGAGACGACTCTCGGAAAGAGAGGAACGTGCAAGAGCTTCCACGACTGCTACCCGCTGTTCAAGGTGGCCAACCTCCCCGGCCTCGACGGCTGGGTCATGGGGCACTACGACACCTGTAGCTACATCAGCGGCGATAACTTGGAGGTATGTTTCAGTAATTTTGTAAGATGGGAGGTGTTAACATTTTTGGAATAGCAAGTATTTCGGAATAAAATATCCCGCTAAAAACATTTTCATATAAATTTATGACAGTGAGACCATATGGCTCTCACTGTCATAAATTTACCAGGGGGCCGATTCCGCCAAACGTCGATATCATTCCAATTCATTCGTATTTCAATTTCAATGGCTCTTGGTCTCAAGAGCCAAAGAAATAAAGAGACAAGATCTCTGTAAGACTTCTATGTTTTATTACGATTTCTTTGGCTTTTGAGACACAACTGAGTCACAGCATTAATATAAGTTTAAGTAAGACATCTACGTTTGTAATTTGTAGAAGGGGCAGATCTCATGTAGAGCCAAGATTCTGAATCTACCATCTATTGTAACCAGGTCCCAGGGTCCTACCTTTATTTTAACTGTTGAAGTTTTTACATACTAGGTCGAAGGTATAAAAAGTTTGCTTCTTTGGTTAAGCACATTCCTTATCGTGATTTCATTACCTAGGACCCTATTTTATTTCATTGACATTATTTTAGGTATTTGGTGTCTGTTGCACGGAGCCCGTGGGCACGCCTCCTCAGCAGGAACCTGACGTGCAGCGGCTAGGAATCCTGCCGCCCGTTATGCCGATGCAGCTGCCACCACTCAGTTCTATGTAAGCAGCTATATTTTGGTGTAGCTTCATTCTATTACAGGTTCAAATTATTCAAAATTAAAACAAATTAAATTTAGTAGCAAACTGGTAAGCTCTTTTACACGTACCTAGGTATTTGTCGAAAGAGTTGCTGACAATTAAAATAATTACTGCCACGTTTTGTTTATATTCTAGCTTCAAAAATATACGCTTAGTACCTCCAATATCAACTATATTACTACACCCTAAATGTTTTATTTCTTGCTCCTTACTCCATTAACGAACGAATCATGATAATAACGTTAATTGCAGGTTCCCGAACGTGCTGTCGGCGCTGGCGCCGCAATGGCCGCAGTTCCAGAACGTCAACATCCGACAGATACCTGCGCAGTGGCCGCCGACTCTGCCGCCGCTGCCGACCCATCCGCCCGACCACACTGCGCCTACTCACCCGCCTTCTTTAGGTACTATTTACTTTGAAAACCAATCGTATAAAAAATCCCATAGTTGTAGCCACCAACAATCGACATGGCGTTCACTCAGTTATCTTCTTGCTTCTTTGACGACAAAGATTAGAATACTAAATAATATTGACGTAAGTCCTACAATAGGATTGAAACGAGCATCGATAGCCAAATATTATTATAACCTAACCACACTAACCAGTCCTGACCGAGGCACAGAATTAATATAAGTACTACGTAACCGAGGTTGAAAAAAAGGGGTTATTCCCAAAGTACTCCAAAAAATGTTCCCAAACTAATATTTTAAATTAAGTTACATTCTACTCCGCGGTAATATTCAAATGTTCTCAAAGTACTCCACGCGATTTTAATATCAAAACGCATTAATTAGAATAAAAAGTGTAGCTGACGTGTAATACAGTCAGGCTCAAAAGCTTTGCAACAAAATTTTTATGTATAAAGAAAATTTTAAATAAAAGACTTTACAATTCAATAATCAACATTTGTATATCAACATTTATATTCAAAAATAAACAATCAAAAACATTTTCATAAATGAACTTTTTTTACATATTTTCCACCCAAGAGATTCATGATTATTATATACCAGCTTTTGCCCGCGGCCTCGCTCGCAAGAATTTCCCACAGGAACTATGCTTTTTCTCGGGATAAAAGGTACCCTATGACCTTCTCCGTACTTCCAGCTATGTGTATGCGAAATTTCAGGAAGATTGGTTCAGTAGATAAAGCGTAAAGAGGTAACAAAACAAACAAACTAACCAACAAACAAACAAACTCACTTTCGCATTTATAATATTAGTTAGGATATGTAGGAATTCGGCTTGAGAGAAACTCAAGAAGTAACTGATAAAATTACATTTTTGAAAAACTTAAATATTTACATAAAAAGAATCATTCCCATCACCTTTCCATCTTAGCAGCTAGGTTTGACTCACATTCGTTAACAAAGTACATCATTATATAAGCTTCTTAACTTTATTATTTTCAATTAAAAAAACTTGCTTTCCAACTTTTTCAGAACTTTAACTCAGAACCATATTATTTGGTGATTTTGCATTGACTGTACATAGTGAAATATTTTATAATTATTTAGATGGAGTAGTTTGAGAATCGATATGAAACTAATCTGTAAAGATACAAAGCTCAAAATGCACGAAGAAACTAAAAAGTCTTGAAAAAGGAAATAAATCCCAAAAAAAGTATGAAAAAGAAGAGGATGTATTAGAAGTATTTTCGAACAAACTTTACACCTTGACCTTGATCTTGTCCACTTAACCTTAATCTATAAATAGAATTGCACCAGTGCCCGTGAAGGTCTACTTTCTGAATAAATGTTTTCGATTCTTCAAAGTTAAACGTTTTTAGTTGCAGGAATCACTACTAAGCGACCGACTGCCGGTACCACAACCACATGGGCCACCAAACCTCCAAGCACTACAAAGCAAGTATGTAATCCAGGTGTGTTTACTGAGAAATTTATTCAAAACTTGAATATTGTTTCATTGTCTGTATATTACAGACTTGGCCTCCTGCCTTCCCGACACAGCCGGCCAAACCTCAACCAGTGAAGCCTTCCCCGCAGCCGTCTACTGAATGTGGTATTAAAAATGGCGCGCATCAGGTAATTTTGATCCAGTACTTAGCCAATACATACTTAAACTGCCCAACACTAGATATGAGTGGGATTCATACATAGATTTTTCCTTAGAAATAACAAAACCATATTTCTTCCTCTTTATAACGTCAATGTTTTCAATCAATCTATTTTTACAATAAACTTATATATGACGCAGGTCATCATGAATGTCGTTTCCAGTTTCTAGACCAGTTTCATAAAACAGATGTTAATGAAATCCAGTCTGCATATGTTTACTTTCACTACTCTCTGGTTTACGAGTCTAATGTAAAAATAGCAAAATACGATGCATGTGGTCTTAAAAAACTAGAAACATGAAATTTGAGAACATATTTGATACCCGATTTCTTCTACTTCGAGTTTAAATTCTGAATCTATACAGCATCTTTTCAACCGACTTCCCAAAAAAGGAGGAGGTTATATGTTTCGATGTATGTATGTTTTTTTTTTATGTATGTTCGCCGATTTCTCCGCCATTTGTGGACTGATTTCCAAAATTGTTTTTTTATTAGTAATGGTGTATTCCCAAGTTGGTCCCATTTTAACCACGTCAGAATCTGTTCGGTAATTTCAAAGATACCTAACAAAATATAAAAATACCAACATTGCATTATAGAGCAAAAGCCCGCGACAGCATGCCCTTCCTTATTTTATTAAAACTCAAGATTTTCTGTGTATGTCCCCAACATAGAAATAACGATTAGCGATTATAAAAGTTGGTTCATGATTACTTAGGCAGATTACTTGTAGCAATAACATTTGCATGAAGCGATAACTCAACTTTCAAAGTAAAGTTTTTTAAAAGATTTTCATTCCTAATAAATATTAGAAATCACTGCCACTATTCATACCAGGCAATTGCGAGATATAAAACCCCTGCTAGATATTGTAACTTTACTAAATTATAGTTATTATATTTGTGTTTTATAATAAAAGCTAATTTAATATTTACTTTGGGGAGGCCCAAAGGTTGCTTTGCTTTTACATACATATAAAAATCATTCTAACTATTCATATTACCTGCATAAGCAACTAAGATCCAAACTTCATACCTAATCGCTAATATTTTTTACCCGTATATACCACTGGAGAGAAACATTCAACATTTTTTTTTTTAAAAATGAAGGAAGGTTTGGTCGTTTGACGGGTTTCGGTCTTGTTTTTGTCTGTTTTGTTACAATAATAATAGACAATAATTGACATCGTGTGACATTTCAAATCAAACTTACTTACTTAGACATAAAAAGTATCGAATTCTTAATTCTTTGTTTTCGGCCAGTGAAAGAAAAGTTTTTATTAAACTAAAAATGATAAAATAAAACTTTTTTCCAAAAAAAAATGAACCGACTTCCATTATAAAACTTAAAATCATGAAATAACATTTAAAAAGAAATGTATTAGCATTAGCATTCTACCTACCTACTCTCTACCTACCGAATGATGGAAAGTCGGTGAAGTCCAATTTGATTGAATATTAAATAATCTAGAGTTAATATTCGAATCATAACATATATACACACCTTAGCTAATAACAATTACAACACCTAACACCCTTACTCCTGCATAAATTGGCTTACCGACTTCAATTTCATTCAGTAGGTAGAATGCTAATACATTTTTCTTTGTTGTTATTTCATGATTTTAAGTTTTATAATGGAAGTCGGTTCATTTTTTTTGGAAAAAAGTTTTATTTATAATTCATATTGTAGTCCGACCTTCCTTGTATACCTTTTTTTTAAAGTTGAGAAAAACATAGGTATCTAATCTATTCGAATAGGCACGAAAATTTGGACACCCTAGTAGAATAAAATGCTTACATTTTCCGCCCTATTCAGGCGTACGACCTCCAAGACGAGGAGGCATTTGTGCGGGCACAACACAGACCTGAGACACGAAGAGTACTGGCTCCTGAATCGTGGGCCTCTTCAACAACGGTCGACAGTTCTGCGGCGGATCGCTCATTGATGACAGACACGTGTTGTCCGCTGCCCACTGCGTCGCTCAGTTAGTACTACTTAACTTATAGTTAACTAACTTTTGCCCGCGTGCATTTCCCACGAAAAGTAAGGAAAAGTATCCTATGTACTTCTCGTACTTCTAAGTGTATGCATAAAGCGTGAAGAGGTAACAAACAAACTCACTTTCGCATTTATGATATTAGTAGGATTAAGTTTCCACATACATATTATCACGCCTTTTTCCCGTGGGGGTAGGCAGAGACTAGCGATTTCCACCTGCTACGATCCTTACAGATCTACTTGCTTCCTCTACACTAATCACTCTCTTCATTCATGCTTCTCTTCATTCATTAAGTTTCCCACCTAGAATAATAAGCAACAAGCTGTATATTAAAAAATAAAAAAACACGACTGACAACTCACATAGCCTATGTCACTCGGAGGAATGCAAGGAATCTAAAAATACTTCTCACATAAAATCCTTGTCAAGCCGTTCGTCTGGAATCCTGTAGTGGAATAAAGAAACTCACATACATATGCCATGAACCCTGAAAACATAACTCCTTCTTTTTGGTCAGTCTTGTAAAAAAAGCCGATGATATAAAGAAAGCTTTCACTCTTTACTATATCTAACGAAATTGCTCATTTGACTATCAATCCAATAGCGATTAAGTATATTGTGAAAAGATATACCACATGTCTTTTAATATGATTGCAGTATGACTTCTTGGGATGTGGCTCGCCTAACTGCCAGACTCGGAGACTACAATATTCATTCCAACGTGGAAACGCAGCACATCGAGCGAAAGATCAAGAGGGTAGTGCGACACCGAGGTTTCGATATGCGCACCCTAGTAAGTAAATTCTATAATAATATTTATACAGCAAATTTTAAACGCCAGAAAAAGCATTCTCAAGCATAAGCAATCAAGCATAAAATATAAATTTATACAATGTTTATGTCGGCACCTGCACCAAAAAGAATTTCGAGATTAAACCACTACTCTTCTTCTTCGGGTTTTTAATGCATGGTCATCATATTTTAACATAGTTGAAGTTAATTTTCATTTGCTACCAATCAACCAAAGAACAGATGGACTCAGTCTGAAATATTTTTATTTATTTATTTAAACAATTTGTTGTTAAATAAATCAATATATTTTTTAATTATCCTTTCAGTATAACGACGTAGCCGTTTTGACATTGGATCAACCGATACCCTTTACGAAAAAAGTACACCCAGTATGCTTACCGGGGTCCGGAAAAGCGTATGCTGGATTGATTGCTACGGTCCATCAGTAAGAGGTGGATCGAGAAAGTGAGATTCCAAAACCAACATACGAATCGGTTTATTCACTACTGAGTCGTAGCTCGATTTTATAGAAGCACGCAGTTGTTTGTTTATTGTAACCAAAGTTACTTTTCTGTTATTTATAATTGACGACTAACTGGATAATTAAGTGACTTTTCTGGTTGCATGAAAAGAAATCTTAAAACGCTTGCCCGCTCTTTCACTGAATTTCAACAATTCAACCAAAAGATCCACTGAATTTGTGGATTATTATTGTATCCAAGGTGGACCACAGCCATCCCGGTGTTGCAAGAGGTGTGTCCATCCCAATATGGCAGAAGTTCGCAGAGTGCCGACAAGAAGCGTACGGTGCTGCGGCTTTCCGGCCGGGAGAATAGTCGAACACATGCTTTGCGCTTAGCAAAGCTAGCATGGACCTCCTGCAGGCATGTATGTTTATAATATTTTCCACCATTTATTTTATCTATTCTTTGAAGTAAAACAATGTCGATTTTCGCGCCCGCGCCTCTCAACATTTCCATCCTCGGGATAATTCCATGAACCGTGTTGAACTATGAGCATACCGAGCATATCCCTACGACGACAATACGATCTCATTACTCCTTTTTATATTTCTTGACAGGGTGACAGCGGCGGCCCACTGATGGTCAACGAAGGAGGTCGTTGGACACAAGTAGGCATCGTGTCTTGGGGTATTGGATGCGGAAAGGGCCAATACCCAGGAGTATACACCAGAGTCACTGCCTTCCTACCGTGGATACAAAAGAACTCGAAATAAATTCTTCTTGAATTAATTTCTAGCTCTAAACATATACTTACATCAATTATGATGTGAGGTTATTTATACATTAAATATCAATTACTTTGAGAAAGACAACCAATAAATACACTTGCCTTTCTTAATTAATTGATAACTGGAAAAGTGACATTTTATATTTTTCCATGTTTTGAAAATACTGCTTTCCGATTTATTAAGGAAAAACGTGCCAATATATAAATAAGATTTCGAAATAAAGCTATTATAAGATTATACATTACTTTTATTTTAATCCCGTTTATAATGAACACAGCTAATGTAAGTAATGTGGTTATGGAATTATAAATTCAATATGTTAAATTAGCGATTTCTAATCTATAAAACACAAGATATTTATATTATAGTCCTCAAAAAATCAGTCTTTCTAAGGAGAACTTGGTTCGTATAACAAGCGAACCAAGGACGCGAAAGCAATCTTGCTATGTACTTCCGCAAGACAGATGGCCTATGTGAGTGTATCCTAGATTGAAAGTCAACAAGCGTCTGCAGTGGCCCTTCTCCATTCAAAGTAGCTGCGATTTAGTAGCGACTTGTATTGTGTGAGCGGTGCGACAATATACAATGCCATACTTCTGAGTATTGTCGCAGCGCTCACACGAGAATTAGACCACAAAATACCTATACAAACTCTGTAAACAGTTCGCTTGCTATAGCTACCGAGTGTTACTACTCACTATCTAATAAAATAAACCGGATTAGGCACAATGTAAAAAAAACTTTTATTAAGATTAATATGGCAGATTCAATTCAGAAGTGTTCAGAATAGCACAATTGAAAAAAAATACTAGCCTATAATATATTTGTGGAGAAAATACCTGTCTATATTTTGTGCTGTTTATATTGTCCCTATTCCGGTCACTGACTACAAGGCATCACATCACCATTTCATAACTATAATCTTATCACACACATTAATATCACTAATAAAATAACAAACTTCATAATTACAAGTAATACTGTTCTACGTACTGTGACGAGGTATCTACATGTCGAAGTTGGACACGTGAAGTTGCTGGAGGATATTGCGAGCTGTAACAATAAATAGGATAATATTATTTTATGTTATCAAAAAAGATAATAAGTGTTTTCGGCCAGCAGTGGGACAATATAGAAAATGTGTTGAATACATCTATATAATTTTCGGTCAACTTGCTTGGCTTGCCTTCGTCGTTCAAACTTGTAATGTTGGGCAGCAACACAGCGGAATAAAAATGTATCACCAAGAAAATACGCCTTCTTTGAAGATATACTTTCATATTATAATAGTAGTTGTATAACGCAAGTAGAACCAATCCAAGTTCTCAGGGATAGACAGAGCATCATGACCGCCATAGATCATGACGATAAACTATGATAAGTCTGAAGTGTGGTATATCCCATATACAATTCGAAAGAACATCATCTGATAGATAGATACAAATGTTAATCAAGTTAATAACAACTAGTGCTTCGCCCCGGCATCGCTCAGAAGAGGTACATACATAAATAGCCAAGACCCTCAAGTATTATGTGCCTTGTTAAATCGGTTCAGTAGTCCTGAAGATTACCCCCCCCCACAAACGTACAAACACTTTCTCTTTATAATACTAGTGTGATTTGACTAAAGTGTTTATAAAGGTACGCATATAAATCTCACCTTGGAAATACCCCGTATCGTGCAGATCATCAGGCGTGGGCACCGGAATGCCATGGCGGTTCTCGCACTGAGCTGGTTCTCCCACTGGACGTGTCGGAACAGCGGCATCGCCTTGAGCTGGTCGGCGGCAGGCCTGCTGGCGCAAGCCGGCTCGCTCGTGAGCTAACGCCTGGATGCAGCCCACCGCCTCTGCCGACAACGCCTCCTCCTCCTCCGGCCACTCTATGTCTGGGAAGATATATTCAAATTCAAATAAGTTCGTATTGTTCTTCACAACGCAGCAACGCAACATGGAACGGGCGATGCTAGGAATATCTCTCCGTGATAGGATCCGGCAATGCGCTTCATAAGGACCCGCTGCTGATGTAGTGGATGTCGGCTACCGAGCCGCGAAACTCAAATGGGCGTGGGCCGGACACATGTAAGCCGCCGTGCGGACGAGAGATGGTGCAAACTTGCGATGCTGGAGTGGAGACCACGTCTGGGAAAGAGAAGTGTCGGCAAACCACCATGCCAGATGGTCCGACGACATCAGGACCACCGCCAGCTCTTTCATGGATGCGAAAGACCAACAACAACAGGAGAGAATGGAGAAACATTGGAGAGGTGTATGCTCAACCAATGGGCGAGTTATACGCTGAGGGAAGAAGAAGATTTGCTCTTCACATTATGCACAGTACCACAGGGCGGGCAATTTATAGAAACGGCGCGTCAAATATACCTACTACCACTACAAATGAAACCATATCCGTGAACACGTCAGTAACACGTCAATGCTTGTGCGTTTTCATAGTATAACGTCCACAACACAAGAACGGAGTAATTTCCAACGGCAGCCTGGCGGGCTTTGCTTTTTCTTCCCGGTGACAGGGCCGTTGGAAAAAAATTTCATCGGCCCCAGCGGTCCCGGGATTTTAGCGATTGGCGACGGGCTGCCGTTGGAAAAAAAATCTACCAACGGCCCCGGTGTGTTTTTTTAAATGGGACCAATAGCATAAAAAATTATAGCATACGCTCCGGTGTAGTATTTAAAGTTGGGAAATTTAATAGTAATATTTTGTCTTTAAGATCCCTTTAGACATTGAAAAAGTGATGAATGATTGCCGCTGTTTGAAAGAACATTATATACAAAGTAAAAAAAATACCCCAGGGGGTCGGCCAGGGTCACTTTGGAAAGAGGGGGACATTTGCAGAAAGGGGCCATTTTTATGCGAAAGGGACTTTCTGCGAAAGGGGACATTGTTTACGAAGAAAAGGGGCCATTTTGCGAAAGGGAGCAATTTGGCGAAAGGGCCATTTTGCGACCAGGGGACAATTTGCAGAAAGGGACATTTTGCGACGTAACGGTATTTAAAGGTATACTAACTTCTAGATAATATATTTTTGAAGACAGCTTGGGGAGTTTCATCATTGAACGGAGGCACTCAGTCATGAGATTCGTAAAGACACACGCCCAGTGCCCACCAATCAACAGCCGGCCCGTGACCTTGCCTGTAAATGGATTATTATTAATTATACCAAAAGTAATAATAGCAATGTAATAACTTAGATTTATCTAGTTCCTAAGTGTAGTATTACGTTAATTTATAGTATAGACGTAAACTTACACTAATAGAACATAAAGACAAACCTCAGGGCTTATATATGTAATTATTTATGACTTGATGTACTTTTTATTTGATAAATAAATAAAAAAAATAGCAAATATTATTAGAATTTTTAATTACTTTTAGAAGTGAGATATATTTAGGTAATACAAACTCATACATTTATGTATATTAAACTCAGAGTCTAGTTGGTCATTAAACTGCACATTATTACTACTTCTAAAATTTACTGATTTAAATTTTAAACTGAAATTAGTGTTCGAGTGCATTTGTGAGCATCTTTGTGTAATGTGACCACAGACTAAGTGTTAATGACAGAATGAATTACCAGTTACCTACTTCAGCAATAACTCTGGTGCCAAATAATCTTGGTGTGCTCTTTTCTAAATCTCTCTGGCTCTGATATTTGGTTGCCAAGTTTTTAAATAACACTCTTTGGTGTAATGTATCGAGTATGGGCTGGTTGCCAGTGGCGTTCTTGCACATTTCTGTTGGCGATCTCTCACCTCTAGAAGCACAAATGTAACTAAAGATTAATCCAGAAAAAATATAATACTTCGTTCTAATTTTTATAAATAATGATTATTTATAAAAGTTTCTACTCAAAGATTCTTTAGACATTTGAGTGTGTATGTATTTACATGTTTATGTATTGTACATATATTTATATATATTTTTTTTTGTATATATTTATGTATACTTTGGCCTTTGGTGTATATATTTTTTGTGTTCTTCTATTCTTTTTCTGATTTTTGCCTTACGATTCCCTTCTTATTTCACTCCAAATATTCCTTTTAAACACTTGGTTGACTGGAAGAAATCCCTTTTTGGGATAAATCCGCCATTATACGCCTCTCTTTTTTTCACTATGTTTTTGTATTTTCCTCGTGTGTATTGCACATATAAAAAGTTTACAAACAAACAATTACCTTACTTAGTCTTCTTGTAGGGAATATTTCTAAACTAGTAGATATGTGTTTGCTAAACATTATAGATTTCTCCTTAGCATATGATGGTTGTTCATCTTTTGGCAAGTTAAATCGGGTTGACTTGTGTCTTTTCTTTGAATCTGCCTTGTTGTTCGA